>VZSZ01001730.1:39817-54649 GCA_013398815.1 Ibidorhyncha struthersii | reverse complement strand
CTTCCCTGCCACTAATCTTCCAATTTATACTGGTGTCTGGCACTCCTCTGTCCCAGGTGCAGAAGCCATCATTTGGTCTTGTTAAATTTCATGCCATTGCTGATTGCCCAATGCTTCAATCTATTTAGATCCCTCTGCAAGGCCTTCTGACTGTCAAGAGAGTCAACAGCACCTCCCCGTTTCGTATCATCAGCAAATTTACCAACTGCATTTAACTGTTGCCTCCAGATCATTGATAAAATTATTGAACAGAATTGGCCCTGGAATTGAACCCTGAGGAACAGTGCTGGTGACTGGCCACCAGCCAGCTGTAGCCCCATTCACTACAACCCCTCAAACCCTGCCGTTCAGCTGGTTCTTCACTCGGTGCAGCATATATACCTCCCCAGGAATCACGTGCAATGTTACCTCAATCCCCAAAATAGAAAAAGTCTGTCTTTCCTCCAAAGTAAGAAGAGTGTTTCTCAGCAGCAAGCAGTATAGGAAAATACTATTTCACATAGGAAGAAATCTATGCTTTCAACAGGAGGAGTGCAGACTGTGCTTCTACTTTCTTCTGTAATAGATTACAGTTTATTACATAAAATCATAGAATCATTTAGGTAGGAAAAGACCCTGAAGATCATCCAGTCCAACTGTAAAATGTTACATGTTACATAAAAACATATTCTTAACTGTAAGATCTGCTAAATTACACAGGAATCTGAAACTTAGAATAAACTCATGCTTGTGAGTGCGCTGTGTTAGCAAAGTTAAAACTGCATCTGCTTTTTCACTCTGAGCTGCTGTGGTGATATTCCTCATTTCTTGTTAGTAGCTGCAGCATATCTTGTTCATACTGTATTTGGTAGCTAACGTGGAAAAGACAACCTCAGTGAGTAATGAGGTTTAGCTGCATATTTTTTATTTCAGCATTAAGTTGAGGAGAAGAGAGAAAAGCAAAAATGTATTACAAAATCAATAGTTCCAAGACTCAGGCACTCCAGCAAGAATGTGCAATGGGTGATCACTGTACTTTAAAATTTTCTGTCATTCAGACTGACAGATGTATCAGTATATACAGGATCGTAGTTGTCAAGCATTAAGAACTAAATGCTGAAGTGCTAAACTTGGAGAAGCATTTGATTTCCTAATTGAGTTTTCTACATGTTTTGATTCATGAAGAGTTTATTAATGTTAAACCCAATTAGATTAATTTACGCAGCTGTGGTGCTGGTACAGTTGCTACTCACAGCCTCTCAAGTTAATAATGTTTGCATAGCATCATGTGTGTGGTATCTGAAAATAAATTGTAACTGTGACTTTGGAATGTGAGCTATTTTGCTTTGCCTGAGAGCCAATGCAGTATCTGCTATTATATTGTGGGAAGATTTAAATGAAAAAATGTGACATTCAGCCATTAATTGGTTATACATTAAAAAAAAAGAAGAAGAGAGGAGTCTTTGGAAATGAGGTCTGGTAAACATTCAGTAAGGGTTTTAAGTCCAAAGGAAGAAAAGTAAGGGGAAATTATTATTTGGCATTACACAAGGGCTGGATGGATACCCAGGCATCCCAGCAGTTTTGGATGATTCAGGGTGCTGTGACCCCAGCCCTAACAAAGGGTAGCTGCAGAGCCAAAGGCTGTTAATTTCTACCCTCTGCCAGTGGCTGAAGTAGAAGAGTGTCTGTTTATTTTTAGTTTTTGAGAACTCCAAAGGCTTTGATTGAAACTGGCATAGAATTTCCCATGCAGAAAAAGCTAATTTTCCTAATTTGGAAAAAGTCAACAATCCTATTATGTGGAATTATGATGATACACCAGAATTATTTCATGATTTCTGAATTCCTTAGCCGTACTACCCAGACCTCAGTCACTGGAGCCAGCTGACAAGCGGATAGGGCTAATAATAGCCTGCTGCCTTCAGTACACACAGGCCCAGAAGAGGAGACACACACTTACTCATCTATTGCCAGAAAGAAATGGTGAGACATAAAAAAAATTAGATTTTGCTCCAGATTTTGGAGGGCCATGTGCTTTCCTGGTGGTAGCCCCTTTATTCATACCTGACTTACCTCTTCCTTCCACTTCCACAGCCCCTGTCTTCCTGGGCCCTCTGCGAACTCCTCATACCATTGCCTCAATTAACCTTAGGTGCTAGGCCTGACAAGCATGCCAAGCAGTTTTATTTTGTCACACATGTCTGCAAAGCTTGCTGTAGATGGGGTACTTGGTGAATGTATCAGCTACATTCTTGTAGGCTGGGCTGAGCACATGAAGATGGAAATGACGTAAAGGCTGTACAAATTTGGGTAATGTTTCATGGGCACAGAAAAAGCCATGTCCTAGCAAGTATCAGGTGTCTGCTCAATAGCAAGAGAACACGATAGCATCGCAACCAAATCGTTGCTCTTTTTCTTGGTAATGGTTTTGTTTTGGGTTCTATTTTTTTTTTTCTAGAGAGAAAAATGGTAATTTTCTCTGGCCTCATTTTTTGAAACACACGAACCATTTATTTTGAAGTACAAAAAAAATTAGCTTTGAACTATGGAAAATTTTAGCTGAAATGAGTTCTACAAAGTTAAGAGCAGCTATGAAAACAGCCTCTAACATTGGGAAGTATTCACAAACTGTAATTTTCTGCAACATTGCCTAGAATAAATTGTTCATATTGTATCTATAAAAAATAACAGAAAAGCCAACAAGCGTTTCATATTGTTGCTTAGATATTTTTAAAGAAGTAATTTAGTTGATGCTGGGGTTTTCTGATAAATAGAATATGCTATTGTGTCCTTAAGACTGGAAAAATTACTGTGAAACTAATGTTTCAGTATTATATGGTTATAAATAGTTGATGTTTCTGTAGTTTTAATGAAAATGTTCTGTGAAAGACTGAATATGAACACTTGCATGTATGTATAATTATGTAACCAATTTATAGCTGATTCTATGATAATTTCTGGCTGTTTTACAAAGCTCTCTGCTATCAGATTTATAATCTCTGTGTTAGCTGAAATAGAAAAGCCACCTTTGATATGTTAAAAAAAAAAGAAAAAAGAAAATAATTATACTAGTACAGTTATTTTCATTTATTCAGATACTTTCATAAGTGATAACATTTTCAATGGCATGGTCAGTTAAAATGTTTTTAATTCTCAAATAATTTTTAATTAATAATGTTTTTAAACCATTTTTTTACAAAAATGTCTTAATTTTTTTAGCATCTACTAAAAAGCTAGGAAGCACCTTGCAGAAAACTTATATTTCCTGTCATTCAAGAAAAAACCTAGAATGGAAATCTTGACACACTTCCATGGGATTTTGGTTTTTGTTTTAAAATATTCCTTTGTCTTTCCTCAAAACCCCTTTCTCTTTGGATTTCTATAACTGGCTATTTTTGACGATGCTTTCTTAGTCGTCTGTTCTTTCAAGACTTTCTACCTCCTACCTGTCTTCCTGACATATGTAAAAAATTCCATCAATGGATTTCAATGAACTGAACAGTAATATAAAATTTCTATTTGTGCATAAAATCTGCCTGTGTAGGTAAATCACAATGCATTAATATCTACCTGAAAACTTTAAGGGTTTTTGTCTTTTTAAAAAGAATTTATTATATCATGCTTATACCTGGTGGCTCTTGTGGAGTGGAGTGAGGGTTGTGCTAGGCAAGGTCAGAGCAGCCTGGTGGGAGGTGGACTGCCCTTCTCTCACCCACTCTCAGGCGTGAGAAGAGACCCCTGTCCCTGAGCAGCCCCCATGGTGAGCCCCGACATCCCTACCTCTCTCACTCCTATGGCATTACAGCCATCAAAGCTGCCCTTGGTCCTTCTTTCTCCCCCGACAGCTTTCCCATGCCCCCAGGCAGCCGACATGGCCTCTCAGCTCTGTCCTCTCAGTCACATCCCTCCTTCAGCATAGCACAGCAGCCCAGGTGGACCCCTTTGCTGACTCCAAGGCACTGGCAGGCTCATTGCTGAAGCCCTGCCTGGGATGACCCCTACCAGTTTTATTGCTACCTGGATTCAGCAGCAACTATAATCACATTTTCAGCTAGTGAACTCTTCCAAGACCTTTTTGGAGCTGACCTGTGTGTACTAACTCAGGGTGGCATGGCAGTAGGAGGAAGGATACAAGCAAAGAAGAATTTTGTTTTCCTCTGGCAGTGGAGGGAATAGTGAACTGCTTGTTGGAGGCTTTTCAGAGGGCTCATTTGCCCTGCTTTTTTTCCTTGGGGATGTCAGAGGGAGACAATTTATCAGACAGTCATAACATACTAAGAGGGATAACTTTCCTTAAAAAAAAGGGTGGGGAAGGAGACTCATAATGATTTCTTTGGTCAGCAAGAAGCTTGAATGCTGCATGACCAGGTCTGTGTTCCCATATGTTGATATTAGTTTTCTGAAGTTTTTTTTTTCTCTAATCTTCCATAACCCTGGTTGTAACAGAGATGTTTCTGTTAAAAACATCTGACACTCAGAAAAACAGACCTGCAGCCTTCCTTGGATTGCGAGCTGACTTATCTAATTTCAAGATTTCATCCCAACATTCTGACACGTAGGAAAGCAGAGGGAGAATTTACAAAAATGTCATTTGAGTAAACTGAAAGAGAGAGATTGTAGGTAGAAGTAATATTAGATCATCTGTTTGAAGTTACATGTGGTAATCAAAGGATTATGGCTGCTTATACCTCTTGGGACAATGCTCTGTTCCTTGCAGAAATTCTGGACAGAGATGTTTAGCTTTGCTTCTTTGACTGTTTTATCCAGGTTACTCTAGTAAGAGCCATCCTGCCACCCCTGTCTGTACTTCTGTACGTGATTACTGTACTTGGGAACAGCAACAGGTTTTGGTACACTGAAACCTTTTCTAAATACGTAGAGCAATAACAAATATATGAATGGCTGTGATACCATGAAACCACAGTAGCACATAGTGTTATCTGTTGAGCATCCTGCCACAGTTTTAGAAGTTTGGTTCTTTCCTTCATCTTTGCTAGTGAGGGTTGTGTGTTTTTCTTGCTATAGGAGTGATGTGGGATGATTCTGTGAAACGAAGGCTATACCATTCTCTGTTGATTTCATCCACTTAAATAATTGAACATGGTATCTTTTAGCAAGGACACAGCTCAGCTAGGAGAGCTGACACTCAAGGCAATGCCTAGTAGGAAGAAGTGGTTTATGATTCTGTTATATGCTTAAACCCTATTGATGTCTTCCCTCTGTCTTGTGTTTAAATGCTTTTTAAATACCTTGCATTAAAAGCATCTTCCTTTCATGGTAACATCGGAATATATGTTTAAAACATTTGGACTATGTTTTAAAGACAGACTTTGGAGCCTGAGTTTTGTGTTAAAATACTGATTTTATATTCTGGTGTGGAAATAATTGCAACAGGCTAAAAATAAGGTTGTTTACAAGTTGTGGTTTGAAAAACAACTTACTTTTCTCTAGTTTTTCACAAACACTAAGACCATTTGCAGCTGTGTTTTTACTAGCAATATATCAAAGAATTGCTTTATCTATTATCTGGCTTAAAATGGTATCTCAAATCTTATGATTAACAAATTTATCATTTAGCAGAATCAGTAGAATAAAGGTCAACTGTTATTTTTGCTGATCTTAGACACTGAATCTTGAGTTTCAGTTCCCAATATACTTTTTTTAAGAACTAGCAGTTAAACATTCAAATCAAATGAAGCACAGTTGCTCTGTCCAGTGATTGTGACTTTAAGTACATCTTCATAGGGATTCCCTTGTTAGCTACTTTTCAGATAAAAAGCATAAAATAAATGCTATTTGTTAATATTTATCTGAGTTGTAAGCTAGACATAAGGGAATCTTGCTTTTCGGGTCTGTTGTTACACTCAGTGAGCATCTGGTAGCAAAATTAATGGGCCATATCCCTGATGAGTGTAAATTGTCATAGGTCCATTGACTTCAACTGAGCTATGACTATTCATACAAATTCCCTGCCTGTTAGTTTTTGACTTCTTAACTCTAGACTCTCCTTCTTTTCTGATACTATTTATTACATTCCTTTTGTGTACAGGACAAGTTTTTTCATCCATCTTCCGTTTTACTGAATTCTCTCTTTGAGGTGTCAGCTACTTCAGTGGGTAATTTCTGATATCCCAGGAGCGCTGATCTTTAGACGTGGGTGAAGACATGCAAACAAATGATTTTATGTGCCAGAAAGGTGTGTTATTTGCAGATAAACTTACGGTCAGAGAGTGAAACTGTTTGTTTAGAGCATGGAAACAGGTAGGGCAGGAAGTCTGCACCCCTCTCCCATGATATGGGCGCAGCGTGCCTCCACCCAGGCAACCTCAGTGATGCAGCAGCGAAGTTGCTCCTGCCATCCTTTTTCTTCTTGGCTTCAGCAGGCAGGACACAGATGTGCATGTGTGGGTTTTTTGTTGTTTTATGGTTTGTGGGTTGGGTTTTTTTTAGGTTTTCCTGTACACCTGGGTTTTGGAAACGTCACTAAAATCTCCAACCTATTTGCTCATGTTACTGAATGCCCTGTATGGCAGAAGTTATGGGTGATGTCAGGAGAACTTGGCATTAGCCCAACCCTTCTCAATGGATGAATAGTAATAGTTCAGGCAATACTGGTTTTTAAAAATGCTATTCTTTTCCTCCATCAAACATTTATAACCCAGTCCTGTTGCCTTGAACGTCAGTAGTAAAACTTCCATTGATCTCCTGTGCACAACAGGAGGCCTATAAGAAAGAGCAATTTTATAGCCTACTGTAACTATTACTTTAGAAGACAACACTCTCAACAAATTATAATTAACGCTGAAACAAGAAATTGAGTGTTTTATTTGATATTTTCCCTGAAAGGTAAATATACAAACCTGAACGGAAGGTACTATGTATTTTTCTATAGTAACATTAAAACAAATTCACTACATTTTTGACAGGAGGCAAATTTTATAGATGTGATACAGTGTATGACAAGGGTAGTATGTTTTTCTTCTCTAAGATCTTCTCTGTGACTTGTTTCAGTGGGAGGGAGTGAATAGTTGGAGGCATGAACTCATTTTAGCCATCGAAAAGTGATCTCCTTGTGAGTTGAGTTCACCCCCCGGCATTATGATATGATACATGTCAAGAGTATGGGTAACAAATTACAAGGGCTGTAGTGCCAGATTATAAGAGGTCCAAATTTTGAGATGCAGTATAAACAAACCATAAATATATACGTATAGTAAAACAGAAATCCCTGATTTTCTACTGCAGCGTTTTATAATGACCTTCCCACAAATCAGTGATTTGCTTCTCTTTGATTAAATATAAACCCTTTATTCCTTTAATGCTTTGTACTGCAGGTCATTTAACTTGTGTGCTTTATGTTTATGAAGTAGCCACACACCAGGCTGAGTAAACTCATAATCTGAAACACGATGCCTGTCCTTTTCTCCCTGATCTTACTGTCAGTTGTAGTCATCTGCTTTACATGGCTTCTGCCATCAGTTTTCAAGCTGTAGCTATCAGAAACTCTGAGACTTTCCCATAAGAAGAGTGATCGTATAGCAAATGTTGCATTTGTTTACCCATAGCAAATAGGATGATATAAATAATTTATCCTTTCCTTCGCCTGTCACTGTCTAACTGTGTTTTTCTGTGCATTTTTGTTCCTTTGCCACTCTACTTGGCATTTAACAATACTTGGTATTTATCCTCTCTTGGTATTTAACAGTTTTTAATTAAAAGCTGTTTAATGCCTGGACAAGACAAAAAAGGGTCAAAACTTCAAGTTTGTTTTTTGTTGTGGAAATCTATAAAATTTATTGGACATTTTAACTGCTCTTAGTTTGCTTGTGGGAAACTGCTGTAACACAGTTTCTACTGTCTTTTTAAAAACTAACCTCTGGATTATCCTGTTATATTCTACGAATTGGCTTAGTATTGTTTACTTTGGTAAAGTGTAAGCTGAGGATGTATCCCTCTAAATAACTTCTAAATTTATTATTTGAACATATTAAAATAAAATGTTCTCAAATTATAATTTTAAATAACATTTTAGTTCATTTTATTACGAGGGTAGGTTGGTAGGTTATTATTAAATTAGTTGGCTTTTTTAATGTATTCAATCAAAAAAGCTTTTCTTTCTGAGTTTTCTGGAGGATTTCTGAATTTCTTTTTATGGCTGATGCACAGTTTTATATCTTTTCTATTTTCAGGAAAATACATTTAACTTACAAGTTTCTATTTTCTTTGTAAGTTAAGCTTGTGGGATGTAATCAGAAAAAGATATCTTACTAGCAAATACATATCTAGTACCACTCAACTATGCTTTCAGAATTCCCTTCATGAACCCTTGCTAAAGATTGTTATGCCTTCATGTGTTTTCTCTATTTTTCAGTAAAACCACTAGGTCTGCACTCACTGTGTTTTCAGGGGCACCAAATACATACTGAAAGCTCTCATCAGACTTATGTACTTCACAAGGTGATTTTAGAACTGAACAGAGTTTCCATGGTTGCCTTTTATTTACTGGGACTTTTTTGTTTCATATGCCCTCTGGACTGTTCGGCTGTGACAGTTGCATACAATAGATTGTGTTACCTAGCTATCATATAGTGTATTCTGCCCAGATGTGTTCTTTCAACATTTCAGATTTTCCATTAAGAAAGGCCTCTTTGTCTCCTAGGTATTTTCTTTTGTAGGCTTTTGTTCAGTGCTCTTTCTATGTCACATGTGAAATTAAAGTAATGCTTAATGAGAGGGTGGGGGTGGCAACGTTCAGTGTGTTTTTGCAGCACATGCAGTAAACCTAGAAATCTCTCCATACACTTCTAGAGGAGATATCTACCTTATGGAAGTCTTGCGTGACCTCCATCTAAAGATATTCCTATTCATGCATGCTGGGGTTTATTGCTATTCAGAAGCACCTGATTCTTCCAGTGCTTCCTTTATTATAGACCCAGATGTCCATGGAAGTTATGGTTTCTGTTAGGGGGAGGAGATTCAACTGGCACCATTCCACTGAACCTGCATCTTTCTTCTACATTGATTGTTTGGTTAGTTCTCCATTTCATAGAGCCTTCTGCCTGCAAACCTGAAGGCGGACTGTGTTTAATCAGGTGGTGCAGTGCATATGCAATAAGGAACTTGTAAATGTCTTATCAGTGCTTGGTTCTTCAAGATGTTTCCAGACCTGGTAAGTCTGGTCAATCTTAGAGATACCCCATGTTGAATATAAAAGAAGTACCAGTGTTTTGGTTTTATTTGTTTATGCCCAAAATAAAAGGTTCTCGTGCTTTAGCTTTATATTAGAAAGGTTAGTTCTTAACTTTATTATTCTGGCAGAAGACCACGTGGGCGTGGAAAACTAATGGCATTTATCCTAAAAAATGGAAGTTGAGGTTTTAGGAATAGAGGGTCTGTTTAGTCAGACTCTTTACGATTTTACTTTTAAAAACAAACTCTGGTCAAACATCTCACAAGTAGTTGGGAGGAGAGTTCTCTTGGTAGGAGAATATACATTATCTGCACTGTAATTGAGTGCTGAGAAAATTCATGTTCCAGGTGTACTGTCTTGGAGACTGCCTTCAAGCAAAGGTGAAAACAGAAGATCAACACTTAGAATATTCCTGACTCTGTTTTGTTAAAAAGAAGTTATGTAAAAATGGAAGAAAATCACTAGTGAGAAAAGGTAATGCCATCTTGAAACACTCAGAAAGAAACAATAAAGAAGAAAGGTAGAAAAGTACCTATGGCAATTAGCTTGTAAGATTTCTGTAAGTGATGGCGATTAGCTTGTAAGATTTCTGTAAGTGGAACAAATTGAACTCTTCTGCATTACTCTTGGGGAGCCAGACTTCTGCTTTTACCAGGGTTCTTGATCATAGCAGACTTTACAGCTCAAGCAGGAAGACATTGAAGAGTCACTATTTCTGCCTATTTTCAGCAGCTTTTAACTCTTGCTCTGATCAGCAACTGAATTGTTGGCATATGGTTTGAAGCATGAATCAAAGCCCCACGTGGTTCCAAAGACTCCTGTTTGAACTGAGCATGATGTCGCTCCTGTGCTGTTTTACCAGATTCCCCCCAGCTTGCTTTTTGCTGTGGATGTTTTACCATGTGCTGAGTGTACATGCAGCCAAGGGAAGCGGTAATCTGTAAGGAAACCCTAAATGCTGCCACTTCTGCAGCTTTGTTGAAATCAACTGTTTTCCTAAGAAGTCTAATGTAATTTTGTCCCCTTGATCACTAGTACTAGTCAAACTGTATTCAATGATTTGCCTGACCTGACAAAGATGCATGTAGAATAACAGCCCAACTTCTGTCAGAGTATCTGACATCAGGTTACTGTTTAATTTTGCTTGCATCCATGGTAATAGTCGTATCCACTTTAGTTTAATCAGCAGTTGACTATAACATGGGGAGGGAAGCATATGTGTGTATATATAGTCTAAACTGTATTTAGAAGCTCTTGACATAAATAAATAAACTGAGCTAAGTAAGAGATCACACTGCTTTTGTCACCAAACTCATGCTGTTTGGAGCGCTACTTTTTATAGAGGATTTTTTTTTTTTTGTGCTGGCAAAATACCCCTGCACTGACAGTTGAAGTGTGAGGTACACTTTCAGTTTAGATACATTGCAGACTTTGTTCTGCAGGGTAGGAGTATGGATTTACTTTTGAGAAGGAGGTCAAATAAGGGTTTCATATTCATTCAGCTCCTTATGGGAATTGCTGACTTCCTAGTGAGGTGGTCAAGGATCATAAAACAGGCACAGACAAAAAGCTTTGATATTTTTTGTCCCTTCAGGCATGATGCAATTGTTGAAAAATTACAGGTTTTGTTATGAGAGTTAAAGAATTTCACTGCAGAAATTAATTGATCCTGAAAGACTCTTCCTTTACCTTATCCACTGTAATCAAAAACTTACATATCTTTGTGGAAGCAGAACGTGTTTCAGAGTTTGTAGAAAAAATGTTGCTTTATGAATATTTAACAATCATACTGTGACGGGAAATAAAGGCCAGATCTGGACAACAACTGCATGAGACACCTCATATCACCATGGTTTATCTAGCAGCTGTGTGATGGATCAGATCCTGTTAAATCATTGTCTTTCTGGGAGGAAAGGGAGAGATGCTGCTCGAGTAGTGGTCAATGGTTCCAGCTTTTGGTTACACTGTATGGACAGTCCTGTCCAACCTTCCACTGCCAGAGTTTATACTATAAGAAATAGTGGTAATATTTCCCTGAAGAGATAAGCTTTATCAGGGACTACATATAGGTACTACAAATAGGGCTACAGCTTGATATATCCTCACTAGATAAAGGAAGGAAAAATGAAAAAAGGTTCCTAAGACAGAATAAGATACCGGAAATAACGGGCTGCCCTTGGCACTGTGTAGGTGTTGGGTGTTGTGCTCATCATGGATAGCTGTTGTCAGGCAACAGATTTTCATGCTGATTTGGCCCAGCTGAAGTTATGTGATTTTACACATATTATCATAGAATCATAAAATCGTTAAGGTTCAAAGGGACCTTTAAGATCATCAAGTCCAACCATTAACCTAACCTAACAAAACCACTTCTAAACCATATGCCCAAGTACCACGTCTACCCTTTTTGAAACACCTCCAGGGATGGCGAATCCACCACCTCCCTGGGCAGCCTATTCCAATGCTGGATAACCTTTTCAGTGAAAAAATTTCTCTTAACATCTGACCTAAACCTCCCCTGGCTTAACTTGAACCCATAATTCACCAACAGTTTTGTCCTGCTCATGTAGTATGCGAAGGAAGGGTGAAGGAAACATGGGTGACCAAAACAGGTATTGATATCCAAACATAATAAAGTACAAAGTGCAGGAGAGTATTGAAGTAACACCTCAAAAATCGCTGATATGGGAGAGGTACCTCAGACTTTTGAACTGACTGACTAGCTACAAAAGCTGATTAAGCTTTCGGGTGTCCTTGGCTTACTCTAAAGTCATGGTTTTCTAGATGATGTTTTATGCCTTTTTTGGTCCATCATGCAGTGAATGACATGATATGAATGCATCAGGCTAGTGAATCCTAGCACAGAGGCCGTGCCATGCTAGAGGAAACATACGGCACACCGAATATTAACTCTGAGAGCACTCTCATTCTGAAGCCCCTTTTCAGTGCTCAGACAGCTGATGAACTACAGATCACCTCTGTATTACGTACTGGGGATGATGTGTTGAATCACTGAGCCTTTAGGCTGGTGGTTTTATGCCAAAATATTTATATTGGTATAAGGGAGTAAAATTTGGTCCCAAACCTCACTGAATTGAAAAATATATTAAAATACATGTTGGAAGAGGAATTTGGCGTTCACTCTGACTAGAGGGAAGAAGAAAAGAGGATGAAGCCTTGGTTAGCTTTTATTCTATTTACCTAATTCAGAGTTCAAAATTATACCATGTTTTAATTAAAGCTTATCAAGATCTCCTCTGCTGTTCGCTACAGGAAATGAAGATAGAGAGAGGTGGGAGAAGAGAACAAGCTGCCTAATTGTGTTGGGTGCAGCTAGATGCCAAAAATGCATGGGGACGTGTAACAAGATCTGTGTTGCTGTCTCAGTCTAACAGGTTTTTAATAGATTCATCTGTCAAATCCTATTGCTATTAGCATATGATTTTCAAATTAATCTTGGGTATTGGTTTACTTCTTTCTCTAATGAGCTATTTACAGGGTGCCTCATTTATACTTCTAAGGTAGTGTAGAGAAAATTGGAGAAGAAAGCTGCACCTGGGGAATGGAACAATTTCAGATCTACAGTCTTTTGGGTTTTTCTCCTTTTGTAAGAATATATTTTGTAAAAAATCATTGGGGACAGCTAGACTTCTGCGTATAAAATCCTAACCTGTCTTTTGCAGAGAAGATTACCATGAAGACGGGTTCTGTCAGCCATACAGAGGAATTGCGTGTGCACGAATCATTGGAAACAGGACCATTTATGTGGACTCCCTCCAGATGCAAGGGGAAATTGAAAACCGAATTACTGGTAAGCTTGTACATCTCTGTAGCAGGGCAAAAAGCATTTGTGAAAATATCCAATTCAGGTATAAATAGTGCTATCACCTTTTTCAGTTTTATCGGTCAATGACTAAGACATCCTTATATTAAGGTTTAGAGGAGGTGAGCCAGTTTCCCACTTGTGCAGTTAACAAAATTTGGAGCAAGGAAGATGAGTATCTGCTGTCATGTGTAGAAGCTTTTTCCATGTCCTTAAGTAAAATGTCAGAACATTGACTTTCTAACAGCTTGTAGTTTATACTGGAGGTTTTTGCATGATGGATTCAAATAGAAGATTTTTAAAAAAATCAGTTTGTGGTGTAATAAAAAATTACTGGGGTTTGATTTTCTTGAAAAATGTATGGTGGCTTTTCCCTTGGGTTTTCTCCCCTATTGCATAATCTCGGCAGAGTCTGGATTTCAATTGAAAAAAAGTACAATATAAACCAAGAGTCGATCTTCCTGTGCTCTGCCCCTGCTGATGCTGGACATCAACACAGTTTTTTTTCACTGGACCTCCATTAGCTGACATTAGCAGCTGTGACTCTGATGTACACAAGTAGTGCAAGCAAATGGATCGGTGAAATAGAGCAAACTGTTTATCATAATATATGACCAATTAACTCAGTCTAGCAGGAGCTTATATGTGTCTGGCCAGATACAGCTAACTAATTGAATCTGCAATTTTACCATAACTAGCTGACAAAAAGAGTCTGAGTCCGACTTCACTTGTCAGCTCCTTAAATACATTACCTTAAAGATGCATTGTCAAGCCAGAAACCCAGGTCAGATTTTTCTGTTCTTGAGATGGTGATCAGATTCTGGGACTGGTAAAATCCAGGTGCTGACTTTTCCTTGTGCTATCACGACTCATTTCCCTCCCTCCTTTCACTTGTACTCTGTTGTAATTCCAGCCTCTTTTACCATTATGTTGTTAATAAATACATACTATTGATATAATTTTTTTCTACAACATAATCTCTATCCTGTTTGAATGTTCTTCAGCAATATGGAAATGTTCAACTATCTGAAATGATTAAATTTGTAACTCCATGAATCAGGTTCATAACGTCCTTTTCAAAAAGAAAACGACCAAAAACCTGTGATATATTCCAGAAAATGTTTATTGATAAATTACACTTGTTTCTGGAATATACAACATGGACATTCATGGCCTGGCTGCTGGATCCCTAATACCACTGATTATCAGTTAAACTTTGGAGGCTGGGGCTCAGACTCTCTGTCCTGGAGTTGAGGAGTATTTCTGATGGAACTGTATTTTCATGTAAACTCTATGAACCACCAAGTAGAGCTGCCCAGTGCCTAGCTAGGCAGTAATGATATGGCATTTTCAAACAATATAGATCTGAAGGACATACCAAATGCCTTATGCAAAATAACTTTAAGGATTTCACAGCATACTTGGCTCTTATGAGTCTTCTTATACGTAAAATAAGTATTGCAAGACTGGGAGTTCTCTGTTCAAATGTCAGGGTATTTTTGAAATTGTGGTAACTTGTTAGAAAAAAAAAAAAATCTGCTATGTAACTGCTGCTGAGATTTTGCTTATACTTTTGTCCATACTTCCTAAGCGCGGTTTTTGGTGGAAGGTCCTTGTGCCCAGAGCCGTAGGGTGTTCAGGGGAGGCTGTGCGTGGGAAACGGTGACACCTACTGCTCAACACCGAGATCATTTAACAAGGTTACAGGCGACGTCTATGGGGAATATTCACTCTGGATTTTCATTTCCCTGCCATGCTGATGACGTTTGCTTTGTCTTTATGGCCCCTGGTGCTGTTTGGTCCTGGCCACATGGTTAAGAGAGAATTGCACCCTTCT
>VZSZ01001730.1:16018-34419 GCA_013398815.1 Ibidorhyncha struthersii | reverse complement strand
AAAGCATTAAAAATACTTATTGTAAACAATGAACATTTCTGTGCCTGACAGGTCCACGTGACAACAGTAAAATGGGAATCCTCTACATTCTGGTTCCCAGCATAGCCATCCCTCTGGTTATCGCCTGCCTTTTCTTCCTGGTCTGTATGTGCAGAAACAAGCAGAAGGCATCTGCTGCTACACCACAGCGCCGCCAGCTGATGGCATCTCCTAGCCAGGATATGGAAATGCCACTCATTAATCAACATAAACAGGTATTTTTTCCAGAGTTTGCTTAGGCCGCATATGTCCAAAGTGTCGTGATTTTCAGTGTCTCAGGTTGTCAGTGTTCGAATTGAGCCATGTTGTAAGGGACCGCATTCTCATGCTGTGCTGGCTGTTTATTTCAGTGAAAACTAGGTCGTGCAATCACTAGCTGTATCTAGAAATCCTGGCTGCAGGCAACAGCTTTCAGGACAAAGTATTTTATGACATTTGCCTTTACCTGTCAGTCCTCATCTGGAAATGTTATTTCTGATCCAGCCTTCAGCCTGCAGCTCATTTTCTCCCCTGGTAATGATGTGGCTGGTTTGTGTGTTTAAAGCAGGATGCACAGTGGGGTTTCTTTTCTAATCTGTCAGCTCAGTCGTCTGGTACTCTGAATCACCACTGAGCAAGGAGCTGAGCTGGGGTGCAACATGTTTCTAAGGCTGTGTATCACAAGGGATGGCAAAACGAAAATGGCTTTGAACTTCTGTCTACAGATCTCAGCTCCTGCATGCGATTTTTTCTGGGTCAACTAACTGATCTCCACGCTAAAATCCTGTTCAGAGCTAATGTTGAATTTTTAATCACAGCATTTACAAGATGCAAGGTCTAAAATGCAGTGCTTAATTTGGAACAATTGGCAACATCTGTTCAGGAAACTGTAGAATATTTCCAGGATATTACCAATTGTAAAATTGATTTTGTGTGATAAGGTGGAGGTTTAGTGCCTGAGTCTTGTATGTGTTGGTGTAAAGGAATAAGGAATATTAATGTTTCCATTTAAATAAAATTAATCGCTTAATCATTTAGTGCTAGGCTGCATTGGCGTACTACTTACATAGCACTTACTCAGCATAAGTAGCTAAAGTTGCTGAAGCCTTAGGCCACAATCCATGAGCTTCACCTAGATAAGCTGAACTTGTTTTGAACTCCTTCTTAGTTATGTAAAAGAAGGCCCTAAGACTGGTACAAATCAGGAGGTAAGGAAGCTACTACCATCAGCAGAGGATGCAACTTGCCAAGATAAGAACAGTTAGCAGTCCCCCTGGAAACAGAGGAAGAATCCAATAAGGAATAAGAAGACCCCAGACCACAAATTACCATCGGACCAGGGAGCATGTGTGAAGAATGCATGAGGGGTGGGTGCATAGACTGTAAGGGTATAATTGCCCAGGAGTTTCTTGGTTCTGGATCTCTTTCCAGGGGGACCCAGCCTGGGCTGTCCTTGCTGCTGTACCACTTGAATAAATTATTGTTTTTTCTTTGGATTATTGGATTATTGCCTGAGATTCTGCTATGGGAAACCTAGAGTGAAGGAACTTCTTTAACAGCTGCAAACTGTCTGGTCCAGTCCATAGTCTGTTGACCACTAAAACTGGAGCTTGTTCCCAAATCACTTGTTAAACCCTCTTTCCAGCCTGCCCTTCTGCTGCGGTACCCTGTGTGTGAAGCTGTGCCAGCTGCATCTGGCTCTGTTGGGGACTCCTCCAGCCCATGCTGGTCATGATGGACCCATTAGATCACTGTCACAAATTCCCTTTCTCTCCCCGCCAGCTACAGAGGGGAGGCTCTGGGGATTTCTCACTCTTGGCTTTGCCACCTTTTGCCTTCATGTACCAGAGAGACATTCCTTCTTCCTTTTGCTTCTCTTTCACCTCCCTCTTCACCAGATCTAGCTTGAGTTTTCTCAGCAGAGGCTGTTCCTGTAGTGTAATGGAGGAGAAAGGGCATATCGGCTACTGCAGAACTGAAAGAGAGAGGTTTTGTTCCTCCTTCTGCTGGAAGGGATGTTTCAGTTCACCCCGAGGCTGCCACCTCCTCAGCCAGTGCCCACAGCTTTTCTGACAGATCTCCAGTAGGCACCTCTGGGCAGATCTGTAGGGCAAGTGCAGCTGCAGTTTATGGATGTTACCGTTTGCCAGATTTACTCTGAACCAATTATTCATTTAGCTTGCAGGAAATATGGTTGTTCCTTTGTAAAAATAATTATACTCATCATCTTGCAACATAATTTAATTTACACTTCTGATAATAGTATAATTTGTTTCAAGTTTAACTGTAAAATCAATATAATGATGTGAATATACAAAAACTGAAAAGTCGTTTTGGTCCAATTTATTTTCCATTTGGAGCATCAGACCACTGGGAGCTTTTCTTTAATAAGAGATTCTGTTGTTTAGAAAACATTGTGATTTTTTACTGACTTACTTTCTTTACTTAATTTCAGGCTAAACTTAAAGAAATCAATCTGTCCACTGTGAGGTTTATGGAGGAACTAGGAGAGGAGAGGTTTGGCAAAGTCTACAAAGGGCATCTTTTTGGTACAGCACCAGGTGAACAGACACAAGCTGTTGCTATTAAGACACTTAAAGACAAAGCAGAACTGGCTCTTCGGGAAGAGTTCAAGCATGAGGCAATGATGCGATCACGATTACAGCACCCAAACATTGTTTGTTTGCTGGGAATAGTCACGAAAGAACAACCCATAAGCATGATTTTTAGTTATTGTTCCCACAGTGACCTCCATGAGTTCTTGGTAATGAGATCTCCCCATTCAGATGTTGGCAGCACTGATGATGACAAGACAGTAAAATCCACCCTGGAACCAGCAGACTTTTTCCACATTGTGACTCAGATAGCTGCAGGAATGGAATATCTTTCAAGCCACCATGTTGTCCACAAGGACTTGGCCACTAGAAATATTCTGGTGTTTGATAAACTGAATGTGAAAATATCTGATTTAGGCCTTTTCAGGGAAGTTTACGCTGCTGATTACTACAAACTGATGGGAAATTCCCTTCTTCCTATCCGGTGGATGTCCCCTGAGGCTATTATGTATGGCAAGTTTTCTATCGATTCGGATATATGGTCATATGGAGTTGTGTTGTGGGAAGTTTTCAGCTATGGCCTGCAGCCTTACTGTGGTTATTCTAACCAGGATGTCATTGAGATGATCAGAAACCGACAGGTTTTGCCATGTCCTGACGACTGCCCCACATGGATATACACTTTGATGTTGGAGTGTTGGAATGAATTTCCTAACAGAAGACCAAGATTTAAAGATATACACAACAGATTAAGAACATGGGGAAATCTTTCTAATTACAACAGCTCAGCGCAAACCTCTGGGGCAAGCAACACCACACAAACAAGCTCTCTCAGCACAAGCCCGGTTAGCAACGTCAGCAATGCTAGGTACATTGGACCAAAGCAGAAAGCTCCAGCTTTTCCTCAACCGCAGTTCATACCAATGAAAGGGCAGATGAGACCAATGGTCCCACCTCCTCAGCTCTACATTCCAGTCAATGGTTACCAGCCAATGCCTGCCTATGGTGCTTACTTGCCAAATTTTTACCCTGTCCAAATTCCAATGCAAATGGCTCCTCAGCAAATACCTCCCCAGATCATTCCCAAACCAGGCTCCCACCACAGTGGGAGTGGATCCACCAGCACAGGCTATGTAACAACAGCACCTTCCAACACGTCGGTGGCTGACAGGGCTGCTCTGCTTTCGGAGGGCACAGATGACACGCACAATGGAACGGAAGACATTGCCCAGAATCCCGTCCAGGAGGAAGAGGAAGAGGAGGGCTCTGTGCCTGAAACAGAATTGCTGGGCGATAATGACACACTTCAGATGGATGAAGCAGAAATTCAATCAGAAGCCTAAGGAATTTGGCCTCATTATTAAGAATTTCACATCACTTCCATGCATGGAGACTGTAGATCCTTGGGCTTAATAGCAGTGATTTTGATCTAACTAAAAGAAACAAAGCTGAAAAAACCTACAGCCACGTAAAGTGCAGCAGTAATGATATAGTGGGTTTATTGACCATGGCCACCATCAGATTTTGCAAATACGATGGTATAGAATTGCTGGGTTTAATCTTTTTTACTGTCCAACAGTTCTCGAGGGAAGCTGCTTTTCAGTTTTGTACTGTTGCTGTGCAACATATTGCAGAGTAGCATTGCACATCATGTATATCATATGTGAGTGTAATGTTAGTGAATTATGCTTAAACCAATAACAAAAAGGAGTCCAACTATGGTTGCAGAATTGCTCTGAGCATAAAGAAGTGCCCTGGATGTGATGGACAGCTTAGTTTATAGTATTTATCTCTTTGATACAATGGACACAAGATTGTCATTTGCTTTTTGAGTCTGAAAAAATAACAAGCTGAGAACACTTATCTGTGTTTCTATTACAATAACCAGAGAAGTGGGGAAAATGAACCTAAAATTGGCCATGCTGAGTCAGACCATGGGTCTGTACAGCCTAGCAGCATGTCTTGAAAGGCCATCAATAATGTCTGCCCAGGGAAGACCACAAGGGCAATTTCCCTTGTAGAATTTCCCCAGGGTATTTCCCCAGCCTCTAGCAATTTGTGGCTTAGGGACTTCCCAAGCCAGAAGTGGAATATTTTTATGTTTAATAGCCCTCGATGGAATTTTCTACCTTGAATTTATCCAAATGATTTTGAACCCACATAAACTTATAGCATCCACAACATCCTGTGGAATAACATGAGAGGAGAGAGGATGGCTTGCTTTCATCATTCCCAATGAATGACTGTGACAGAAGCTTCCAGATGAGATCGTCTGCCTGCATTTGTGGATGAAAGTATTCCTTCTCTGCTGTGTGTTTTCAGCAGCAAGCAGCCTTAATACACTGTTAACCAAAAATGGGGATATTGTAGGGGATATTGTAGGTGTGCACTAACTTAACAATCCAACTTTAATTGCATATTGGTTATCAAGTACAGAAAAGGGCTCCACATGTATGTTCCTACATTGTAAAGGTGTTGGGGTTTGTGTGGGGTTGTAGACTTACTTGGTTTACCACAATTACTGCTGGATTGCATGTGAAACCATGTTTTTCCTGCCTTTTTAACAAAAATGAACCTTTGAACTTTAGAAGACCAAAATAAGCAATACTGTACGAAGTGCTGGTTTTGTGCTTCTATTTGCAGGATGATTCATGTACAGACCTTTAAATGTAATTTATGTTTTACTACAATTTATATACTTTTTTCATTGAAATATTTTGATTTTCGAATGAATGAATTTATAACTTAACCATTTACAATATTCACATGTGGTGCAGTTTTATTGTATTGCTGTTTCATTTTGTTAAACATGCAGACAGGTCCATACATTTCATGACCCTTTCTGTAATACAAGCAATACACAATCTCATTGTAGCATTGTAGCCAATACACACTATAGCTGTAAGTTGTACATCCAACATGGAGTATTCAATAAAGTGATGCAAAAAGTATGATTAAGTATGTTATCTTTATAGTTCCTACGGCCGCTGTTATGTTATGGTACTTTTTGGAAATAGAAATGGCCACAGTTCCTTATGTCACAGGTTTCATACCTAAACTACAACTTTTTATTTTATTACATTGGGATTCACTTGTAAGTCGTGTATCGTTGTGATTTACACCCTGTGTTCATGGAATGACAGCATTACTTATTTCCAGCATTTCACCTGGATTTGGAAATGCACTGGTAGGGATAAAATATTAAAGCTTTATTACTTGTGTTAATATAATGCAGCTTTGGGTGCTATTACTAAATAAAGGACAAATAAATTAAAAAAATGTCAAGTTTATTTACTTTAAGCTCTTTGTTTCTTATAGGTTTCATGTTCTTATATTAATGAACTTCATTAATCTACTACATTGGCTTCCTTTGCTAACTTACTGCCTGAAAAATGGGGAATAAGTGGTCCAGTTACACCACAGATATGTCAGCAAGAGAAGAGATACACGAACGACTGGCAGTCAGTGGAAGCTTCTGTACAGCAGTTTGAAGTTCAGCCTGTTTCTGACAGTCAAAGAGCATTACAACTTCGGGTGCTTTGGGTGCAGTTTGGGAAACTCCTAATTCCCTTCTTCAAGCCTCATAAATTCAAGCCAATAGATCACTANGTGGATGTGCTCTCAAAGCGACGTTAGAGGAGTGGTGTAGAATTCTCTAGGCCAGGCTTCGTGACACACACAGTACCACAAGGGGGTTTTCTCCCCTCTGTTGATATGGACACACTTCCCTGAGCTGCGATGGTCAGGGCCATGATGACATGAAAACATCTCATCTGTGGCTCAGGTGAGCACCTCTGCACAAGTTGTTACCACTACCAACACATCAGTGGCTACTGTACATCATATGGATTGGCAGTGACTTGTTGTTCTGCAACTCCCCAGGGTACTCCCTCCTGTGGTGTCTGCTGCAAAGACACAGCCAGAGTCAGGATCTGCCTTTCCTCAAGATTTGGAAGCAAGGCCACAGAAGAGCAGGAAAGGGATGTGGCGGTAAGTGCATGGGACAAGGTGGTAAGGTGGGAATATGGGAGAGAAAGGTTGGGGCTGGGGCTGGGGCCCAGCAAAGCCAGCACAAGGCTGCTCACTAAGGCATGGAAAGTTACTTCTTTCTGCTAGGCCTAGCAAAGCTGGAGTTTGTTCTGGTGGCAGAATGACTTTTCTACACAACAAATATAGGTCTGGATGACCAGGAGAGGGCTAGGCATTTTTGAGAAGAGAGTGGGACATTTCAAAAGTTTTCTCTTGCCTCTTGCTGGTTCCCTACTCTGCTTCAGCTAATATGATCTGCCTAGGAAGACAGGGACTGACCTTGAAACAAGTGGATAGAGCACTAGTAGCATCCTCAGCAGCCCACTGATGAGGCAGGAGGCTGTGGCTGACTCTGCCTCTGAGACTGCCTCTTCCCCATCTCCAGTGATATATGACAATGGACTTGGTGCATGCCCTACCTTCACCCATCCCAAATGGTTTAGCTGTCCTCACTCAAGCCCAGCTCTCTGATATGGTGCAGGTCCTCGATCTTGGCTCAGACTGCTGTGAAGAAAGAGTTGTTGGAGAAAGAGGTGGAAGGAGCCTGGGTGGCATCCGGCCCATCTCTTATGTGCAGCCTATGCCTGCTGAACATGAAAATGCTCCTGGGATTCGCCTCCACCTCTGGGCAGGACAAAGCACTCCTGTGCTGAACAGGTCCCTGGCAGGGCTGGAGATTAGCCCNAGAATCACAGAATTACAGAATGGTCGGGGTTGGAAGGGACCTCTGAAGATCATATAGTCCAACCGCCCTGCCAGAGCTGGGTCACCTACAACAGGTTGCACAGGATGGCATCCAGGTGGGTTTTGAGTGTCTCCAGAGTGGGAGACTCCACAACCTCTCTGGGCAGCCTGTTCCAGTGCTCTGCCACCCCCAAAGTAAAGAAGTCCCTCCTCATGTTTAGATGGAACTTCCTATGNTCCCCTCTACCTGGCACCCTCCTTTTAAGTATTTATGGGTATTGATAAGATCCCCCCTCAGACTTCTTTTCTCTAGACTAAAAAGACCCAAGTGCCTAAGCCTTTCCTCATAAGAAAGATGCTCCAACCCCCTAATCATCTTAGTAGCCCTTTGCTGGACCTTCTCCAGTAGTTCCCAGTCCTTCTTGTCACAAGTGCCAAGGCAAAGTCTTGACTTATGAGAGGACTTTCTTAGGTTCATGTGTCCCAGAGCATAAACAGCAAAAGATCTATAGGATCCAACAGTGCCGTGGTCAGCCTGCCATCTGCCAGTGCCTGAAAACAAGCGTGGGTCCCTGTTTGCAAAGCATATGGGGGTAGATGGGGAATGGATTTTTCAGTCACAGGGCAGGAAGGATCAGGTACAATTCGTAGTCTGAGCAGGGAAACTAAGTGACTGTAGATATGCATACATCCTCCACTATGTGAGTGCAGCCTGGCAAGAACACTAATCTGAATCTGGTTCTGATATTGTCTAAGACCTGGGTTATTACAAGGTGTTTTCATTGGATTTACCCATCAGGACTACAGGGAAGACAAAACTATAAACAGTGCAGTATGAACATCTGGGTAAGAACAGAGGATTCACCCACAGTGCAAACTGATAAGTACAAATAGGCCTTATTAATACAAGCCTTTGACAGGCAGCTTCATTCCTTGACCTTCATCTGTCACTACCCTCAGTTTCATCTGATGATTCCCCTAAAGTCTGATCCAGAAGGACATGCTCCTTGTATGAATTCTTTGCTTGCTGTGTCTGCCATAGCTACAAACATCATAGTAAGTCAAAGGGAAATTACTTCACAGTAACAGTGCCTCAAACAGTAGACATATGAATCTGAATTTGTTTCTCACTTCTTATCTAAGGAGTTCATTAGATGTCACTTGCTTCTGTGTTCAGAGAAATCATCTCACTTTGGCCATGTGGGAATGAAGGGAAGTGATCTGAGGATTTCTGGGAGAGAGCTCAGGGACACTTGTTGGGTTGGAGCACTCTCAAAAGATGTCAGATGTAAGGATGAAACCCCCAGCTGCAAGCACAGTGGTATCTTCAAATAAAGCCACATTTTACTGGTTTTAAGTCATAGTTTGACCCTGTGTAGACAGTAACTCTGTTTCTAGACAGACAAACTCTACCACAAACTGTTCTCAAAAACAGCATTTCAGTTACTCAAAATATGAATAAAAAAATCCACTAGCAAAGCCATCCTCTGAGGAAAGGCACTAAATTTATGTTGTAAGGAACAATGTATATTACTGTTCTATAAATAAACCAACAAAAGGTTAGTGGAATGACAGGAATCAAGTTTTCAGCATTTTCTCAGACACTGGGAAAGGGGTATTAGAAGATTAAAAAAGTAGTAGCATACAGCATGAGCAATGACACGGCCCAGCAAATGAGGTTTAGTTCCATCTTATTGGAAAACTGAATTTTGTTCTCATTTTTTCAAAAGTGACCTTGTGTAATCTTTCAGTTTTGCCAGGCTTGCAGATATGACAAGTTGTTGGCTTCTTCAATCAGCAGTATGAGGTCTGAGCAATCTAGGGACTATCAAGCAATATTAAATGTACTCAGTTGGCAAGATAAAAGAAGTCCATGATATCTTGGTACCGCAGACCTTTCTCCAGACCAGAAATGTAGGAGAGTTGGTTTGGCAGGGTTTACTTTACAGAAGAGTGTTGTAAAAACATTTAAACATTTTTCACCTAATATTCCTGTCTTGCCCTATGTTTGATGTTGAAGAGTTGTAGTGTCTGGACTCTACAGACACTGCTCCTCCTCGATAGATACTTTGTGGAGACTCTAACACTGAGTTTCCACTGCAGATGGCGGGGTGCCCTGACTTGCTTTGTGGCCTTAAGTAGAAGACAACCCCTGCACATGCATATGCATACACATGCCTGGTTTGGGAAGAAAAAAAATCCTGGAATATAAGACAATAGCTCTGTTCAGCGTCAAATGAAATGTGTGTGTGCACTCCCGTACACATGTATGTACACACATACACATGTACATACACACATATGCATACAGACACAAATATGCAAGGGTCAGTGCATATTCAGGTAATTGCAGTTCACCGAGGAGTGTTTTTCCCTTTGCCCTCTCTGCAATGTGCAGATGCTGCAGGGCTGTGTGAGGTATTTTGCAGCTCTGAATCCAAACCCAGTTCCACCTAGTGCAAAGTGAAGTCCTTCCCTGGCACTGTTGCTCCCACTCTGTCATAGTAGTCGGGGCTATGCCGGGAGAAGACTCACAGGGTGAGCTTGGCACCAGGTACCCCCTAGCAGCACACATGGGGTGCTGCCCCATGTAGGACTTGCAGAGGGGTTTGTCACTGTCACAGTTATGCTCCAGCTCTCCCTCCAACACCCACGCAGAGCGTCTCCTTGCTCTCCCTGACCCAGGCCCCATCCAGTTACTTTAAATGAAAAAACATGGCTCTAAATCTTAGCTGAATATGGCAAGATTGCACAAGCAGGGGGAAGTAATATAACTGAGGTTATGGCAGGGGCTGGAAATAGTATGGGGTTCACAGGGCTGTAAATCTCCAGGAGAGTCGGAATTTAAAATAATATGATACTGAGGGAACGCGGAATCCGATGTAGCTACTTCTCATTTCTATTGATCTGAAAGAGGAACTTTACTTTATCTCAATTACCGTGTACCTGATGGTTTAACTGTCCTTTTTAAGACCTGCATCTGAAACTGGAAATAACTCATCTGTTCAGTAAGTTCTCTTGTTAACTGTAAAATTGTGGAATTAGGGGGAAAAGTTTAGATTAAAATTACTGCATTCATGTAGTTGAATGTTTTTTTTCCACACACCAAGTAATAAATAATCATCATGGAGATTTATAGAAAGTGCTTTTGTTGCTAGATATTTTGTATTTTTTACTGAAGAAGATAATTTTTGTAGGTGCCACCCTCCACATAGATTTTATGAAAATTTCTAACTACTAAAGTGGTCACTGGATATAGAATCATAGAATGGTTTAGGTTGGAAACGACCTTAAAGGTCATCAAGTTCCAAGCCCCGGCCATAGGCAGGGACACCTCCCACTAGACCAGGTTGCTCAAAGCCCCATCCAACATGGCCTTAAACACCTCCAGAGATGGAGCTTCCACAGCTTCTCTGGGCAACTTGTTCCAGTGCCTTACCACCCTCAGAGCGAAAAATTTCTTCCTAATATCTAATCTAAATCTACCCTCTTCCAGTTTAAAGCCATTCCCCCTCATCTTATCACTACATGCCCTTGTAAAAAGAGCATGTTGGGAGCTGTTGTAATTTTTATTCATAACAATCAGTTTTAACAATCTTATGAAGAACTCAAACTCTAATTCTTAGTCTGCTTTAGAGGTAACTATTTGATACACACCACCATTGACAAATTAAAGGAATTCCTTTCAGAACCACAAAAGACATTGTAATTAACAGATGAGGTGGTGGGTAGGAAAGTAGGCAACAAACTTAAGAAGTAATTGACCACATAGGGACTGTCTCTAAGTCATTTAAAAACAGAAACATTTCAGGTGCATAGAATTAATTTAATGTAGATATAATATGATTTCATCTGAGGCTGACTACTCCCAAATGTAGTCTGAGGTTTTACAGCTATGGTATAGATCTTTGTCTTGCTTTGTTGTTAACCCTATGAGTACATTTTTTCATAACTTGATGTGGTTTGCCGTTTAATTACTTTCATATCAGATTTAAACTAAATATGTATCTGAGATGTAACTTGAAATGTTGGGAGAAATATCTCGTTAAAAATCTAATAGCCACGTGCTTTTCGTACCAGGGTGAGGATGTTGTGTTCCAATTTTTCCCACTGTCTTGTTTCCACACCAAATGCTTGTGTCCTCAGTTTATCTTTCTGTTCCCAGCTCAGTCAGGTGATCATTTTGGTACAAATTACTGAGGAAGCATTTCAAATTATACACTGTGAACACTGAAAGAACAGGGAATAAAGAATTTGTTTCTTCATGAAGCTAAGGTATTTCATGCTGTCTTTGCTGCCTCTGTTCCTTGTTCCTTTAATACATTCCTCACCTGTGCCTTCCATTATGTACTTCTCAGAAGACAACCATAGCATTCACTAATGCATTTCCTCTACTTGAAATACTGTTTTATAAAGGCAGACTAAAAGACACAGTTTATATACTTATAAATAGACGTGTTTATGAACGAGCTCAGTCTTAATAAGTTGAAAAGCATGCAGTGGTAAAAGTTGCAGGATTTTGTTGTTCACTAACTTGCAAACCCAAACATTCCCAAACAAAAGGATGTATGGAAGCAAGGTCTTTGGCTTTCAGTGCAAGTTCGCTGCTGACTTTTCTGTGGCCTGCACTTTTGCATTTTATAAAACATAAGTACTAGCTTTTTATCAACATTTTGCAATGTCTTTGCTTATAAATAGTGAATATTTTTGTAATTTCTTTACCCGTTCTTTTATCAAGGTATCTGATGTAAGCACTTCAACTGTTAATAGTCCTCTGCTGTTGGCGTCTGTCAAGGCTGCTTTTGTGGAAAGAGCTACCCTGCATTAAAAGGAGAGAATCCACCCAAACCAATCCAGAATTCAGTTCCAAAACAGGGGGGTTCTCTAAGCTCAGGCCTCCTCCTAGCTTTGGGACACCCAGCAAAAGCCACAGCAGGGAAGAGTGAGAGTTCTCCTTACCCATCTCAACCTCAAGCCAGTCATTTTGGCTGACTCCTCACTGGAGGTTCTGACCCACTGACTTAGTGCTGGAGGAGGTCTGGGGACTGGGCTCCCTCATAGGGCAGAAGCCTCATGCTGAAAGGTGGTGCTGAACTGCTGAAGGTGATAGTCTTCTAAACTGCCCAAAGCAGACTCAAAACTATGGGCCTAGCTAGGCTGAGTATTTGTCCTAACTGTGTTTGTCTGAGAAATTGAGTTAATTCTGGACTGAGTGCCCAGCTCTGCCATGGGCACCATGTGGGACCCCATGTAAGTTATTTAGGTTTTTGTTGTTTCTGCTGTAAATGGCAAACTTGCTGGTGCTTCATGCAGGTACTGTGTGAGGAAACTCGTGAGGAACAAGGGAATTCATACCCCAGACAAGCTTAGCAGTCTGATGATAGATTACACTTCATGCTAGATATGGCATGAAGGCATTGTAAAAAAGCATATTCTGCTTCCCAGAAGATGATTGCATCAGCTGGCTGCAGGGTTCTTGGGCTTGGTGCAGGCTATCTAACTATAGATGTACCGTGTGCAGATGAAACACTTCTGTTGTAACACTGGTCTGAAATGAGTAGGTGCATCATATAATGACAAATGGTCTTGAGGCCTGAATCAAAGCCCATTGAAGTCATTGGGAAAAACTCTTCAGCTTCAAAGGGTTTTGGATTAAGGCCATAAGAAATGTTCATCTTGTTCTTTTAGGTAAACACTCCCCAACTTGTAATCGTGGTGTTATTAAAGCATGGTTTGAAAATCTTTTTTTTTTTAAATAGCTTCTATAACAGAGAGCGAACATTGTATTCTTTTCTGAATAACTTAAAAAGCCTGTGATTTTTGCTTTTTTTTAAACATGGCAGTGTGACATTATAACACCTTAAATTGTTCTGTGCATACCAAAAAGTATTCACGGTACATACTGTAATTTCTTGTAATCATTTTGTTCGCTACCCTATGCCCTTGGGAAAAATATTTGCCAAAATAACATGCATGAAAACCTCTTTTTTCTTCTTTGTGGCTTCGCTTGGAAATCAGCATGCATATTTGCAATAATCTGTTTTTAATAAGTGGGAGTTAATATACTTACTTTGTTCATGCATTTTTAAGCGTGTGAACATATGAGGGGCTTTTAGGGAGGGGGATGGAGAACTGGGATGTTGCCACTTTGACAGAGTGTGCCGGAACAAATGAGTGAGTGGGATCAGAGCAAAGTTTTGCTCTGCCCCATGGCAACATTTACTGAAAACAGCCAAAATTGCAGTGGGAGTCAGAGGGCCAGGAAGCCTGGGGGCAAGGGTGGGGCCACGTCCCAGCTGAGTCCCCCCTTGGCCAGCCTCATCCCTTCTGTGCTGGCCACTGGCTCTTCTTCCCTTCTTCCAAGAAGCTGTTACCTGGGGTCTGTCCCAGGGCACTGAGCAGATCAAGGCCGCTGTGGCAAATCCGTGGGGCTCCAGGGAAGGTGATGGTGGATGCTAACAGCTGCCAGGACCACTATGAGATGTCATGGGGGGTACAGCCCCCATCTTGAAGGCTGGTGAGATTTCACCTGGCCCTCTCCAGAAAAAGCAAGTTAATGAAAGTAGGCTTTCAGGCAGCGTTGTTAGTGCTTCCTCTCTCCAGGACGGAAGCACAGCCCCGCGGGCCTCCTCCCACTCCTCCAGCACTTCTGCTTCTGCCAGCCCCTGAAAACAAGGAGACGCACCGCAGTGAGGGGAGAAGAAGATCTTTGGAGTCCCAGAAGGCATTCTGTGCAAATTCAGTGCAGGTTTTAGATTAATTGATCTTTTTATAGAAATCAATTTACATGTTCTTTATGAGGGTTTAATACCCCAGGTTTATTATACTAGTCCTTAATGTAGCAATTTGGTAATGATATAACTTCCACATTTATCTAGTTGCTTTGCTTTCACTTACTTTTTTTCCAGACAATCATCCATGTGTGTTCTTGTGTACATACTTTCACCTGGTATTTGTCCCTGAGTGATTTTTCTGAGAATACTGCATTGCAAGTAAAGATTTTAAATTTCTACTAAACATTGCAATGTCTCATCAAAATAATTAAGGTGTGTTATTTTCCTAAGAAAGTCCTTATTTTGCATTGTCTTGAGGAAATGATAGACCTGATTCCTCAAGAGTTTTTCACAGAAATTCCACTAAAGCCACAATAATTTTAAACTTGACCTTGAAATGAATTACACATACTTTAAATTCTTATTTTTTTAGATTCCTGCTGTACACACATGCATGTGCATACCTTTGTGCTTTCATGGAGGCTGAGCAGTTTATTGAACGAATACATACGTGCAAAACTGGCCAATGTTTCCCAATGTTTTAGAAGCTGTATTAAACAAACTGAACCTCCTTCTCACATACCACAGTCAAATACAACGCTGTTTTGACAAAGGGTGAACTTTAAGCACTTTTTTAAAGGTGTTTTTAAAATAGTGCTTTTAAAAATTTATTTAAAAATAAAGCAATGCCCCAGGAAAATGTTCAAGGAAAAGAGAGTGAACAGTCAGTCCCACTGTTTCACAGATGGAATTGAGTGAGTTGCAGGGAAAGAATTTCTTGCATTTTGGGAAGAAGGGTGGCATTTCACATGGTGTTATAAATTTTCATAAATGAAGGAAATTGTAAATGAACTTGCTCTTTTGCTTTTATATCTTATAACCTTTCTTTCCAGTGTAGTTTTCTGCACTGATGTTGATTAGAAGGTACAAATTCACACAGCTCATTTCAGAACCAGCCTCAAGAACACTTTTTTTTTTAAATTACATTGTTTTTCTTATGCCGTGGCCCAATCCCCACAAGGAGATACCAGCCCCATTTGAAAGAGCAAGTGAGATGCAGCAGTGAACCAAGCTGATAAGCTTTGCCGTACCTTTGCTGGTTTTGCTGAAGTCAAGGAGAGATGCCACAACACCAGTTCTTTGGAGTGAATCTTGACTGTCACAAGGTTTGGCATTTCTAGTCAATCTAGATATTATCTGAAAATCTTTTTGAAAGCTGACTTTCCTTTAGAATAGAACATAGAAGACAGAAATGAGGCTGATTCACTTTATTGCAATTCAAATTCTGGCTAGCAGTGAAAATCAAATAAAAAAGTCAGTTTAAAACTGGCTTGCTCTTTGTCTCTGACCTTTGTCTCTTCTTTGTCTTGACTTTCACTTATCATAGTAAAAAAACCCAAACCACAAACAAACAGATTTGAGCAGCAGTACTTCAAAATACATCTTTTCTAAGGGTTCACAATTGTTAAGACTTCTTACATTTCAGGCCTACAGATGTCCAGGTTGTATAAAAGTCTTGCTAGGTAACAGAAGTGAGATTTTCAGTTTATGCTATACAGGAAAAAAGTTGGCAAATCAGAAATACAATAACACTAAAAGATGTGATAGAAGACTCTTTCAAGAGAGTGGGGGTTTCTATTTAATGAGCTAAACTTTCTGCACCACCAAACCCATGTGTCGGTCTCAGTGTACCAGAAAAAAGATATGGAAGAAGACAACTCCTCTTTATGTTTGATGTTTACTCTTTGCTATTCTTTTCTGTATAAGCCCAGATCTGGTAAGTGTTGTAAGTATGTGTTTAACATAAGGCACAAAAATAACTCTTCAGGCTATTGCAACTAATGCTGAATATACACCTCAAAACGAGAGCTGTAATGAAAGAGTATAGTGTCCTAAGAGTCGTGTTTAAAAAATCCATTTTCTCCATTACCTTGGCACATTACTGAATCTGTATTACTGAATATTGCTGCAACTCTATAAACTGTCTCATTAAACGCAAGGGCCGTACTCTCTTGCCTTCCCTGCTTATCGTTCCATAGGTGGCAGCATGGACTGTTGGTCACATAAGCAGACTGGGGGAAACAGATGTGCAGGTAGAGACAGCAACAGCCTCTTCAACAATGTTTTATTTTTCTGCTGGAATAACTAGAGGATGTGAATAAGATGTATTTCAACAATAAGTGTATCTTTGACCTGTGATTCCTAGACGGAGACAGTAGGCATTTTGCCTATCAAATGAAGTAGGTGTGTGGCTGTCCTTAGATAATTACTTCTGAAACATGGAGATGCAGCTGAGGGAACTAGGGAAAAGTTTCACTGAAACTATTTGCAGTGGAAATACAGAGATATTTTGAATATTGTTATATGTCTGCAATAGGTAGATTTTTGCAAGTGTATTTGTAATAGGACAGCGTTGAGTAACTGTAGAAACAATGGAAATGTGATTATAGAAATCATAAATCACAGAAAGACTTCTAAGAAATGCACCAGCTCTTTTCGCAAGTGTGACATGGGACAGGAAAGATACATAATGAGATGTTTCATTTTTGTACTTTTGAAATTCAGTTTATGTATATGCTTTCATATCACTGAGAACTTATGAATTTGTGCTGTGCTGTGTTCAGTAACAGGATAAAACTGCTAATAAAGTTGTGCATCGTCATGCCCTGATTTACCAGTAGATGCTCAATAAACTTTCTAGTATGCCAAAGTTTGTGCATTTTTCTCAGAAACATGTATCTATTACCAGTAATCCTGAAACTAGGCACTGTTGTTAAAAAGAATAAAAATAAATTTTTATATGTTGTCAATAAATTTCACAATCTTAAAAAAAAGGCAACTTGAAACCTCTAGGGTTTAATAAAATTAAGGACACTGCATGAGACAGATGCTTTTTGGAATATCCCAGAGAGTTGTGATAGTAAGACAGATTTGCCCATATGCTTCATTTCACACTTTCTCAAAGGTTTTTATTGATTTGGTTAAAGTGTTGTATGAGCATAGCATTGCCAATAGCAGAGTATTAAGATGTGTTACCCGTGATGGCACTGTAGCTATGAGTTTATTTCGAATCCTTTGTTATGCAACACAACATCTTGTGTTGACAACCTTATGGAAAACTAGGTAATTGAGTTGGTCACTTACTGCCTAGTTATTCTCCTGTAAAATTAAGCTCTGTACTTGGGTAATACATTTATTTGAGCAGTAATTTTGATTTACCAAGACACCCATCTTCCAAGCTTCCACCTTTCCACCTTGTATCTCATGCTAATGACAGTGCTTCTGTTATTGCAGATGGCACTTTGGTATATATTCACCTTTATTTCTACTCCCATAAATTTCATTTGCAGCTATGAACATATATTGTAATCCACATATAATCCATCATGTTTGGTGTTTCTTCTGCAGTTTTTCTTGTATCTCCAGTACATTTACTTATAAGGCATTGTTTTTACCACTTACTTCTGTTACAGTAAAAAATTTGTGTTTCGGCATCTTAATGATATATTTTTTTTTTTAGTGAGAAAGGGCCATTCTGTTAAGCAGTTTTGGTACAGATGGCAAGTATAGCTAAAAGACAATGAAAACATAATCTGAACGAATATACAGAGAAAACAATAGCTATGTGCCTATACAGCTTCTGTCTGTAGTTTTTATTATGTATTGTAGTGCACTTCCAACATTGTCAGATTCACTTGTACATCTTGATTTAGATCTGCCTTGTTGATGAAATACTGTGGAATAAGTGGAATATGCTGCTCCTTCTTATATATTCACATCCATTTTAGTTTTAGAAAAGGTCACTCATAACTCCATGTTACTGAACTACATTTACATCAGAGTGTGTGAAGCTCCATTTTCCAACAAAAGTATTAAATACCACATAATGACCTTAGCAACACTTAATTGTTGCACAGAAATGTTCCCTTTCAGGATTATCATGGACAGAAACAGTAAAGGTGTGGTGCTTGCCAACTTCCAGAAATTCAGGGTTTAATAACCTATGTTTATATACTATACCAAATCAATCTTCCAAATAAATAGATATTGACTCATTACTGTTTACTGCAAGTGTAAGTATTTTTCATGCCTACATTCACAAAGCTTTTACTTTTCCCATTTTCCATGACTGGGTCTTGCATTTAAATGAGATAATTCTCTAGGGAAGGACAAATGTAAGAACTTAACAAACTTTCTTTTCTTTTAGGCTCCATTAAGCCAGCGTTTTCCTTCCCTCCCCCCTCTCTCCCTTGAAAAAGCAAGTAAATATTTATTTTGGAGCAAAATAAAGGCAGTCCCTCTACCACACATTTTTTCCCCTTTTTTTTTTCTTTTTTTTTTT
>VZSZ01001716.1:59778-85122 GCA_013398815.1 Ibidorhyncha struthersii | reverse complement strand
CCCCCCGCCTCCTTTTTGGGCTGCCAGTCTTTCACAACCCCGCTTTCTTGGCCAAGGATTTGTAACGGCATCACTCCCAGGCGCAGACCGCGGGGGCCACAGCGCTGCTTCCCCGGCACACAGCTCGCTTTTGAAGCGCCGTGGCACGGGGGTAGCTCCTCTGCTTGGTGCAGCCATTGCTGTTTTGCAGCGGATCCAGCTGCCACGATGAACTACCCCTCACCGGGGGCAGTCGCTGCTCTGCCACTAGATTTCGTGTCAGAAAAGGCGTTTTACTGCATGTGAGTGGTGGTCCTCTGCATGAAGAAAATGTTAATCAAACTGCAGAGAAGACACAATAGCTGCACAGATACATTAAATATCTAGTTACTACGTGATAAATAATTAATAAAGTTAATCTATTTGACCATACTCTGCTCAAGTCATACCCTTACAACAAATCAATAGCAATAAGACATAACATTTGTATGAGACCGCTTTCTCCGACTGCTGTGTGATCACTATTAACCAACGGCTGAGCACTCCCGATACCGCACAGGCCAGCAAAAAGTTTTGATTACATCAACGATTCTGCTTTTGGTTTGTGAAATTCTTGTGAAATGCCCCGGCATAAGTAGCAGGCACAGAGAGTGGGGTTTCCCAGTGAAGTTAGGGAAGCTAACTGCTGAGCTCCTGTTGACTTTCAGTGGAAATGAATTCCCAGCAAATTCAGGCCTTTCCAAAACCTCAGCCTCCATACTTTGAAAACTACACATACATAGTGCCAGGTTTTTAACACTTTCCTGATTTTAGCCATGAACATTGTCCTCTCCTATATAAGAAAGAAAAAAGATGAAAGAACCTGGTTTAGGAACTGCACAAGATTCCTTAATCGTATAAAGTTTACAAAACTTGTATAAAGTTTACAAAACCATCACTACTATTTCTGTTTCAGCATTAGCAGACATCTGCACCTGAAAGAGTTCTTGGCTCAAGGCTACCACAGGGCTGTGAGTCATTTCAGAGGGTAGCAACAACCATCCTGCTTTCCTCTGGAGTTAAATTAAAATAGTTCCCAACTCACAGCAGTTTGTTTCTTCTCCAGCGGTTTGGAGAAAGAGATTTGCGCCCCGCAGGGTGAGACACGGCATGTGGGGCCAACGCTCCTCCCAGGCCACTCGCCTCGCTTCCCTGGGTGGGCATGCACACGGAGGCAGGGGTCCCGGCCCCTTGGAGGCAGCGACTGACCTGAAGCCAAGACACGAGTTTTCCTGCAGACCACCTCCTCCCAGCTGGTCCAGGCTGCCCAGGGCCACAGCTGCCCCCAGGCTTTCGGTGGGGGTCAGCCTGCCTGCCCGCTGCTGCCTCAGGCACTGCCACGGCAGGAGGAAAAAGATGGATTGTTCCTCTGAGGGTGCCTGGCACCAGCCCTGGAGTGGCCGCAGAGGTCTGCCTGCTCTCCATTTTGGGGGAGCCACGGACCTGATCCAGTACCACCACCCTGCCATGGTGCTCCTGTCCTGATCAGAGTGGCATCAGGGTGGGGGAGCTCGCCTTTTTGGGTGTCTTTAGCAGTTACCTGCCCAATGACCGCAGGATAAAGGCAGCCTGGCTGAATGGGAACAGGTCAACTGCTCCTAAACCCCAGGCCGTGTCCCTGCTACAAGCCGGTCCCCCCCTCCGCAGTTAGCTCTGACTGTGCATGTGAGCAGGCCCGCAGCGGAGCCGGAGCCGTACTCGCACGCAGGTGCACGCCCCGCTGCAGCCCATCCCGGCTGCGGCTCCGTGCTCGCATGGCACAGATGGCCGTCCCCAGCACCGAGCCGCTGGGGCGGCTGAACTAAAGAGCCGCAGGAGGAAGAACACAAGAGCTTTGTAGAAATATGTATTTTTACATCAGAGTTCTTTTTATATACAAAAAATCCCACCCTGCTGTGCTAGGAGAAAAAAAATCCTGTGGGCATTTCAGACCAACCTATTTTATTAATGCAAACTGCCAGATTCAACATGCGAGCCAGCCTGAAAAACAAGAGGCTGGGAAGCAGGAACGTATCCACGGTAGGCACTCAGCAGGCCTGTGGGTCATATTGCCCCTAGCTGGGGATCAGAAATAGAGGTGGGCAAGTGATAGTGATGCAAAACAAAGATGTCTGTAATTTGGAGTGGGTTTTGCCAGCTCTGCCTGGGGCTGTACTGTACCTGCCTTCTACTTACTGCTCAAATGACCTGAGCGTTCCTGGGCAAAATATAACAGCAAGCATGTTTTGGACGTGGAAAATGTTCACGGCAACTGCTGCCTACATTTGCACACCTGAGTGTGTACACTCGAAACATGGCTGCACGTACCCCAGCCAGACCTGGCTGCGACACTACGGGCTTTACAGGGCCACTTGCTAACTGCCTCGTACGGCGTCAGTGTGAAATATTCATTTAATAGCCCAGTGTACAATTTCAGGAGATTTCAAACAATTTCAGAATAAACACATTTCAGAAAACATCTGTAAAATGAACTCTCAGTAAAAGATATGCAAAACTTTAAACGCCAAGTCATTAAATATTCACGGTGATGTATTTGCTCAGCTCTCATCAGTGTCCAAAGAGGGCTGATAAACGCTGCTTACGGGCAGTTCAAACAGCAGGACAGGTCAAAGTAAAAAAGAAAGTGAAATCCCAAGGTATCAGCAGTCAGTACAGAGAATTAGTTTTCCAACAACAGGAAAAAAAAGGTCTGGATAAAAGGCTTTCCCAGGTAAATACAACTGGCTCATTCTGACGGCTCGCTCTGGAGGTGCAGACACCGAAGGTCTCCCAGGAAGAGCCAGACCTGCAGGTGCTCTCCCCAGGGACGCGCAGTGAGAAGGCACCCATCTGCCCTCGCAGGGTGCTCTCATCCCTCCCCCATCTGAAGAAACTGAGTGCCTTTGAGGTCTCTGCCTCTCTAACACTGTCAGAAGTTGGTACAGATATGCACGCATGAAGGCTGCAGAGTCCTGTTTCATCACGAAACCACGCTGCAAAATCCTCTCACTGTTTTTAGTTAGTAGAAAATATGCCCGTGCAGGCAAGGCGCAGAGGACCAGAGCAATACCAGCAGAGACAGGAGCCGGAGCGGAGACAGAAGTTAGGCTTTGGAGTCGACAGAAGCATGACCGGGTTTTTGGTGAATATTGTATGGCCTCGGGGCAGTGCCACGGGACTCGGGCTCTGTGTCCACCTGAAATGCAGTTAGCTCTAAAAACTGTGCATTTGAGCATACACCGTGAGGAAAACAAGGCTCTCGAATCACTCTGACTCAGTTTCACCACTGAGCAAACAGAGCTGATAACCACTGTGTCTCTCTGGAGAATGCTCCACGACTCAGGCTGTATTTGGGTCATAAGAGACTTCAAAGGTCCTTTGAGCAAAAGCACTAAACTGCTGCAAAGTATGACAGGCACTGGTAGACAGCGACCTGGCAGTAAGGCATGCCAGAACTACGAAATTCTTCTAATCTTTCCCTCCAGTTGATTCTGTTGGCCCTGCAATCTCTTCTGCAGCTCTTCCTTGAGCTTTTCCCAGCTCTCAGTATTTTTCTTTTTACACCATGGGATGCCCAGACCCATCATGCTGTAATCCTTATGAGATGCCAACACAGCCAGGTGGTCACGGAGGGGTGCCCGCCCCACTGGCACCCCCTGCTCCCAGCACCCGTGGGCTGTGATGACAAGCCATGTGTCCCTCAGGAGCCCAAGACCTCACATCAGGAAAAAAAACCCTTGAAAATGATGGAAGAGGCTTGGACACTGTCAGAAACCAGGCCATGGAAACATCTGGCAAAGAGTTAGTTACTAAATATTTTAAGACCAAATAAATCTGATGTTTGAGAGGGGTCTGGTCCATTATTTTTGTTCAAATTACATGTGCATCCTCTGATATATACCTCCGCAGCCGTAAACACAAAACATGAGAAGGATAGAAAAAGAAAAATCATGCCGAACGAGGGAGTTACATACTGTAGGAATGCAGGAGCCTGTGATCTGCGTTATTTCTTTGCTTAAGGCCACCTAGCAACAGCGCATAGGTTAATCCTCCACAGACTGAACAGACAGCATCAGCCAACAGGAAAACAAAACATCTCTGCTAGAAAAAAATCAGAACAAGAATTACCCATTTGCAAGAGGGTTGTAGGAACAGGCAGCAACAAATAAGAAAGAGGTATACATGATACTCCTGCAAAAGGAAGATTTCCCTCTAAATAGAGTTATTGTCCACCTCGTTATTAAAAATACAAAAAGAGCTTTACAACATTTACAGAAAACCTCTGCGGGAGCTGCAGGAGCCTTGCTCCGTGGGGAGCTGGGGGGATGAGCTGGACCGTGGTCAAGGCTGGTTGCCATCTTAGAGAGCGCCTTTAAATGATAAATAGAGTGTCCTCTAAAATGATAAATAAATGTCTGGAGCTGTAACCCTTCTGCCAGGGGTTAGCAGCACCTGCAAGGGCAGGTCAGATCTCTACGAGCATCTCTTGGACAAGACATACCATCCTTCTTAGAGCCATTGTTTGCAGTGGCGCAGCCCCTCCTTTGCAGCTCCGCCAGGCTCCCCTGCACTAGGACATTCTGCTAAAGGGGCCTGGAAATACAGAATTAACTCACCAGGAGATCCCCACCATGCCGGGGCTGTCCTGCACAGCTGCTGTGCCCTGGAGAAGACACCCCGTGGGGCTTGCTCGCCCCTACACCCACTGCATCCTCAGCGCCTGCGCTTCAGCAGCGCATGGGATGGCCCTGGCAAAGCTGCAGCCCAGGAGCTGTGCTGTCGCCCCCGGCATTGCCCCTGCCTGTGCCACCCCTCCTGCTCCCCCAGGGGATAGCCGCCAGGGATGGGATTTTGGAGGAAAATGCGGTGGAAGGCCACTTCTCTTTGCCAGCCTGCTGCAGCATGCCGCCTGCCTTCCCTGCTGCCCCAAGCTGAGTGTCACCTGCTGCGTGCCAGTGCCAGCACGGCCGGCACTGTCCCCAGGGAAGCTTCTGACCCAGCTTTTCCAAGGGGTCTTTGTGGCATGGCACACCTTCCCATGCTCGCTGAGGGATGGCGGCCAACGTGGTGCCGTGCATACCTGCGCGTCTGGGATGTGATTTATTAAGGGGTTTACTGTTGCTCCTTTTCTGCTGTTCGCCAACAGATGGTAGCAGCACTGCTGCTGTCATGCCAGGCCAGGAGCTGCTCGCAGGAGAAGATGACTTCTGCTGTGAAAGTTTTCCTATCTGATGAAAAGTCATGCTTGCCTGTCCCCTTGCACTTCACTAGCTGCACTTCCAGAGTCAGCTCGGAGAGCAAAGCAAGTATCTCCCAGCACAGCATATTCTCAACTCAAGGCTCTAGGGAGGGACATGGGCAGCTGACGGGGTTAATGGCTCTGTTCACCGAGGCTGGTAAATCAAAACGGGTTCAAGTACACCAGTGACACCTGGGCTGGATGCCCCAAATGGTGACTCCTGGGCTGCATGGGGCTGCAGCGGTGCACCCTGCCTGGCTCTGCCCACAACGAGCCGTTCCTAAATGGTGAGCAACACTCAGCTTGAAGACAGGCACCATCAAGGCCCAAATTAATTACTTCATTTATTATTTACAAATTTAATTACTGGGCAAAATCTGAGCTTTTCGTGCCCCTGGCTGCACTGGCCGCTCGCACCGGACGGGGCCCTGAGCTGCTCGCTGCCTTTGCTGGGCGAGCACCGAAGCCAGCTGGAGCTTTGCCTAAGCAAGGTCTGGCTAAGACGGAGCTAAGTACGGACCTCAGGATTTGGTCTGTGGCGAAGCTGCTCTGTGGAGGAAAAACAAACAAACAACAACTCTGCTCTAGAGGCTTTCCCTAATTCTGTAAAGTGCTTTGAGGCTTACGAGCGGCTCTATATAATCAATAACACCATTAACAAAAAGGTGGCCGAATGGCAGCTACCTCTGATTAAAATAGAGCCCTTGGTGTATTGCAGCAAACAGCCATGTAGCCATTTCTCCGATCAGAAGCAGGTCTTTCCTAGTGTCATATAATTCATGTTAAAATCACAGCAATAAGGCAGACTTCCTTGCAGCTGTTCAGCAGTCTTTGGAGGCTGCCATTATACTTCACCTTTTTAATGCTTTATGTATTACAGCTTTATTTTCACCTAAGGCTGTGATCCTAAGCTTCCTCACAGCCTTATCTACAACTCATATTTCAAAGCCTAATTTTCCTGCCCCCAAACGTAGAATAAAACAGCTTGCAAAAAGGGCTGCAAGGAAGCTGCAAGTTCCACGGTTTTACAGCCCTTCTCCACTGGATCTGTATAGGTACTATTCCTCACGGAGCCAAAAACTTCCTGGAGAAGTACTGTAGCTAGAAGATATTTCTTGACCTCGCGTAACACTCTGTCCACCCTGGCTGGTGGAGAGATTATGAAATTTTAATTGGACTGAGAGCAAGATATCACTATAATTGGAGCCCAAGTGTCTGCACAAGCCCAAGAGCTAGGACTTGCTGGAAATCCTCGACAGCCGCCAGCGGCCCCAGTGCCCGAACATGCCTGTGCCCCTGCGTGGAGGCGATATGCTTCCTTCTCTCCACTTGTGCTGCAGCCACTGGCTCCCTTCCAGAAACAAAAGGTTTTGCAAAGGAAGGATGCTCAGGCCGGTCCAGGTTTCCACCTCCCCTGCGCTGGCATGAGCAGCAGCATGAGGAGCAACGTGAATATCCCAGCTCATCCCAGCATGAGCTGATGTCTTCCTTTGGGAACACACACTCCTCTGTCACAAAAAATGACTCTCTGCTGCAGCACTGGCAGCAGCCTCTCGCTCTGCTGAGCTGCGGTCCCCTTCTCCAGCGCCTGGCTGGCTGGACAAGCCTGCCGCAGCTGGGTGTGCACGGCAGCCCCGCGGTGGGCACAGCTCGCCTCGCAGCGTGGAATTTTGGGTCTGTGCATCGGCTGGTTTTGTATCACTGTCTGGTGGGACACAAACCAAGCGCTGACTTTCACCATCTCCAAAAGGTTGGCAGGGGCCATTATTTGGAAAAGATGGGTATGCTGGAGGAATGCAAATGGTGGGGTTATTTATTATTCACATAGATGCTCAGCCTGTAGCACGTTGCCTGGCCCCAGGTCATTGTACAAGTCACTCAGCTGAGTCAGTGGTCTAACTGTAGACCCCACAGCTCAGGGACTTAAATGATCCCAGAAGGAACGTGTTCAAACATTCCTGCCCAGATGACACTTGCTCCCATGCATACTTTTTAAATCTTTGCCAGACATGATGAGAGATCATTCTGTGTATGTCCCACATAAAACAAGATCTCGGTTCTACCAGGAAGCCCACATTGAAGAAACTTCAGGAAAACAAGGCACCACTACAAAGTAACAGCCTGAATGCTGAGCAAAGATTGTCTTCACCTAAAGGTCAAAGCAAACCTCCCTTGCATAACACGCTTGCTTTCCTAGGTAAATACAAATCCAAGCTCTGAGGTAGCCAAGTGCTCCCCCTTCCTAATACCCATCTGCTAATAGAGCGGCATGCAGCTCTCCCCACTCTGGCCATCCCTGCTGCGAAGGGCTTATCGCATTACTGCTACTCTGGGAAATCTTGACTCCTGACATCGGTGCAACGAAGGTGGCTGTTGATGAAGCACTCTTGTTTTACAGTGCAGCTCAGCAAAAGCTTTGGCTTCATCTCTACCTGTAGTGCCATAAAACCCCAATGGGCAAACGGCCCCATGTCAGGGCAAGGAACCGGCTTTGCCAAGTGATTTCATTGGCAATGGTCTTCATTTATGCTGGTGCGAGGGACCAGAGATCAGGACCTCTCCAACCCTCTGTGGTCGCTCTACCAAGGCCCCCCTCCGTATTGCTGTCTGGTCTGTGCTATTCATGGGACAGGTGCTGCCGTGGGAAGGCTCTGACACTACTGACAGGCTGTGCCGGTCATTCATTGTCCTAAGAAAAGGAGTATTTTTGAAAAGGTAACAACGCACCAAGGAAGCAGAAGGACAATTTAAAGTGGTTGCATTGGGCAGAGGTGTCCTAGGGGACACCCCAGCAAGCTTTCTGCTACAAGCTACTGTTTTGAAACCGCTGGGCAAGTTCCTGGCCCTGACTAAAGGCAATGGCACAACTGGGGTTTGCTTCAGTCATGTCTCCAGCACCAGTGCCGGAGCATGCCTGGGGACTAAGAATGAAATTTAATTTGGTTTATGGGCCTGATCTCCCTCAGCATCAGGATTCCTGCATAGAAAAAAAAATTAAAAAAAATAGGCACTTGAAGGGTGGACTGTTTGAGATACAGCATTCACTGAGGCAGGGCTGGGAACAGCACGTCTCTTAGACATCCCATCCTGTTCAGTGTCAGCCTCCTCCTCACACTCTTCCACCTCCCCTTGGTCCGCATCTCCCATCACATCCTAGCAGAGCTGCAAACCTGTGCCCCTGTGCCAGGCACGGCCAGGCCACGCTCTGCCCGATGCCCGGAGCCAGCCTCCAGCCCACCTGTGTGGGAACCACCAAGGGAAAGCGAACAAAATAACCAGTAAGAAAACACTTTGCATTTTTGTAGCAGTTTTCATCTGAACAAAGCATTTTGCAAGCTATGCTGAATTCAATTAATGAAGCCTTCAGTTCTTAATTCATTAAGAAACAGTCTGCTTTATGATCTCATAACTGAAATCAAGTTGCAAGATATTGAATGTATTCACTTTTTCTCTTTTGTGAGAAAATTAATAAAAAGGAATATTAAAACCCCCAGTCTGTATTGAGTGGGAAGGGAAGGAAATCCCCTTCTCTGTTATAATAAGCTATCTATATTTCTGCTTAAACATTTTCCAGTCATACCATCCAGCAGTTGTATTCTGCGAAACTGAAGCCAGAATGAGGTCCCTGCCCCAGGAGCACAGTGTGTCATTTTGGGAAGAAAGCAGTCTGGAAGCTCTGATCTGCAGCCACCGCTCATCCCACAGTGACAGGGTGGCCCAGGAACAGACCTGCCCAAGCAACCCGGGACCGAAGTCAAACAGTACCAGCCCCCCAGTTAGCATAAATAATTGGTTTTCCAACATGAAGGCCTCCACGGTGACTTTCCCATCAAGGAACCATGTACTACTAAGAAAATTAAAGGTTGAAAGTTCATTACTGGGACAAGTAGAGCACGAACTTTTGCAAAATGCCTCATCGATTAGCATCATCTCTTGACCTAAAAGAGAAACGCTAAGGAGAGTTGATAGGAAGTTGATTTCTGCTGGGGTTTATTGCTATTAAGTATTATTATTATTGATTTTGGCTCATTATTTTTCTTTATTTAAAAAAAAAAGAGGAGGAAAGAAAGAGTTCAATGGGCTTTCCATCACCCTGGCTCCAGGTAAGGCTATTCACATTGCAAGGCAAAATAGAGTTGCACATACAGACGCTATTAATACTTCCTTTCTAATTAAATTCCACAAGAAATTGTGCAGGATATTTCTGTCCCCATACTCATTCTAGTCCCATCATCTTTTGATTAACTATCCTCATGCACTAGGAATTAAGGTGTGACCTCTAACTTTTTTTGAGAGATGTGCTGTTTTTAATATTAACAGCTCCATCTTTTCATTGTTCCTTGAGCAGGGTTGGGAGGAGAAATATAATTACACACAATGGGGGTATAATTCATACATTAAAAGTGACATTAAAATGATAGGTAGCAAAATATAACAATATAACAGCTTGTCTGTCACTCTTTTATGGATTGCTGGCACCCTCCAACCCCATTACAAACACATCCCTGGAGGGAGTGCAGCAGGAAGACGTGAGTGAGATTAACGCCAGCGGAGACCTGACGGCGCTTGGTGCCGCAGGGCTCCCTCGGCAGGGATATCTGATTTAAACTCCTGTTGGGTCTCTGCTTCCCACGGGCGCCCCGTCCACGAGACAGCTGCCACAGCCCACACCACTGGCACCCGCGGGTCCCACTCTCCTGGCGAGGAACCACTGCAACATTGCAGATTCCTGAAGGAGAGTCCCACTGCTCCCATTAGGAGATAACGTTATGCGGTTGGATGTATCTGGGGCATGGGAGGCCCTCCTACGTAACACACAGGAGAGCAGCTCTGCTGCCCGCAACATCGCCTCCTTCCCAGAAAAATGAGCTGGCCCTGGCAGCGAGGAAGCCAAGCACCCAGCAGCAGGGAGGCATATCAAAAGGGCTGTTTGCGTGGAGCCAGGCTGTGGGTACCAGCTGCCTGCAGGGCAAGGGATGCCCAGACCCAGCTACGCCTCTGCTGCTGGCGACACACCTGGCTGGGCAAGTTGCTTGGGCTTTGCCTGCCTGTGGAAGCTGCAGCCCCATATCACTTACACTGCTTGTATGCGGCTGCAGGGAAACCGGTGCAAACACCCGTACATGCAAATTTGGGGATTTTTTCTGCCTAGCTGCAGGGTGCTCCCTGTCAGCATAACCTAAATGCAAAATGCTGTTTGGAAACTGAATTAGGGCATCATCTGCTGAACGCATCAACCTCCAGCACCCTTCCCCTCCGCGTGGCTGCTGGGCACCCCTCCAGGGCTACCGCGCGTGCTCACAAGCAGACAAGTTTGCGTGCGGCCCCAGCCAGCCAGACTGTTGATCTACCCTAACGTGACCCTTTTGGGCTGAAGCGAATTAGAAAACATCCACACTGGTGGGAACCGTCCCCCCGGCATGGAGGCGCAGCCTCCCCACAAGCCCGGCTGGCTCCGGAGCAGGACGCTGCCCATGGGCAGGCAAACTGCAGCTCAAATGGTTCCAGTGTACACCTTGCTCAGACTGCAGAGAGCTTTCTTCTGAGCACAAGTGCTTTGGTCAATGATCACCATGCTTTATCTAGTATGGAAATCAAACTAATTTAAGCAGATGCTTATATTCAAGGGTAACTGACTCCTTGGTTAATCCCCACAAAGAGAAATCTGCAAACATGCCTCTCTCGATAAACTTCTTGTGACACTGGGGCCACGCTGCATCACCTGCTTGAGCTTCGCAAAGTCCAGGTCTTCACATTCCTCAAACACAAAGAGTAAATCTTGCTTTTGACAGCAATTAGCTAATGTCCAATTAAAACTGTATTTTTTTCAGGTCCAGTTTTGAGACCCGAAGATCCTGATGGATTAAATACACGTGTAAAAACATCAGTGGAAAATGCATCTAGAACTGTTAGAGGGGGAATCTGAAAAGATGCAGCTCCAAGTGGGAAGGAAGGTGAAAATCCAGCCTGAAACCTTAACACAGCAGCCAGCGAAAGTCCAGCATGCAGGAGCTTCACCTGACTCACAATATTCTAGTCAAAATATGCAAATTGCTCATTTTTGCCTGGATAGTGAAAGGTGTATTTTAAGATAGCCCGGTTTTGGAGAGCACCAGCCCTTCCCGCTCCCCGCCTCTTACCCCTGCAAGTCTTGTTTAGAGACCAGTTAACAAACAGGGAGGTGAGACTCTTGGGGGTCCCACTGCAGTGCGCAGTTTCCCTGCCCTGAGTCACCCTGCAAATTTTACTGCGGGATTTTTGCCATCATTGTATTTGTTTTCAGGAAAATGGATGACGGGAGGCCTCCATGCCCAGGGTGCACACCTTGCTCTCACCAAGCCCTTCCCAGCCACTGCCCCACACCTCAGGCCTGCCAATACAGCCCCGTTCTCAGTGCGCAGGAGCTGGTTTCAGCCCAGCTTCTTTTTTTTTCTTTTTCTTTCTTTTTTCCTTTTCTCTTTTTCCTTTTTTCCCTTTTTTTTTCTTTTTCAAACATAAAATATTTTGTTCCATCCTGTAGCACTCCTCACCATATAAATGTAAGGAATTAACTGACACCAGAAGCAAGGGTTTGCTACGTTAATTACAGCAGTCCCAGTTCTTTTGGAGCTGCGTGGAGCAGTGCGCATCGCAGCAGCCCCTGTGGAAAACAGATCACTGACACTGTGCTGCGCTTTCTCAGGCTGCAGCACTGAAAGCAACCCGAAGGAATTAGGTTTTCTTGATGTCTAAAATTAACTGGAAAAAAATAGTACTTGCCATGGTGGCTACCCCAAGTGAAAGCATCAGATGTAGCAGAAATTTTAACCAGTTTGATCTGTAATATCCCCATCGAGGAAACCCATTATTGCCATGGTGCAACAGCCCACCCAAATGGCAGGAGAGGGGTGACTCTTTCAGCACCCATCCCTCTCCTGGGACCCCCATCCCATGTGAGGTCCCACTTTCACTTTTGGCTTCTCCTGCAGGCCAGGGCCAAGCCCGCCCCAAAAAGAAGAACAAATCTCAGTCCTCAGCTCCACTTAGTATTAAATAAAATCACTTTTGATGTCACCATAACTTTCAAGTCAGCTGGCACATTGTGGTTATACAGATTAGAGCAGTCACAGACGCGCCATTTCAGGCAGCACAAACATAGAAACTAAAATTAATTTTTAGCATATTACATTGTGATAAATGAACATAATGTTATTTTTCTGGAAAACTTCAGAATGGTAAGTCAAAGTATGAAAAATAACACACTCCTGGAAAATGTAGGACAGTTGGGATGCGAGGTTAAATTTTGTAATTTATAGCCAGCTGTAGTTTTATGCAGTCTTTGAGTTACGTTCTATTTTCCTTAGGCTGCTGGTTATTGAGGGCTGCTTCCTTGTTGGCCAAAAAGGTAAAAGGAGGGTGGCTCTTGTCTTGAACCTTTCTGGGAGTAAGCTGTTTGTTAAACAACAAAAATTTAAAATATTGAAGTATGCATTTATCCCAAAGTATTTGTTCTTCTCTCCCCATGCAGTTATACCTTCAACTACCATTTCACATTCCTGCACAGCCTGAGGAAAGACTATTTAATGGTACCCATACTACGGATAGACCTTCAATGTGCCATACCACCATCCAGTGCCCAAGCCCCGGGAAGCCCTATGCAGTCGGCAGCCCAGTATGATTGCACAGCATGGGGAGTAACAAACTAGAAAATCACTCCGACACCCCAGCTTTAAGAAGCTCTTTTGCATTAAAGGCTAAATCTGTCTGTCTGTCTAGATAGCAATTATGCCAAGATTACCAGCATGGCACTCAGGAAAACAGACAGCTAGGAAGTCCTTCGTAAATTACATACACACACACACACACATATATATATATAAAACTACCCTTTTATTAAACAAAATATTTATATAGCTAAGATATTTTTGAGCCTCAGGCTTCCATTCTCCATGAAGCCTTTACCTGCGTATGCACATTTTCACATTTTATTGTTAACATAAGATTTAAGGGCATATCTAAGGGTTTAGGCAGTGGAACTGGAAAGCTCTCCATGGACCATGAGTCGTTAGCTGCAGCTTAGAGCAGCCGAGCACTGAGCCTTTGGAGTAAAAAGGGTTTATTCAGGGTGGCCTGCAAGCACTGGCGGGGAGTGGTGCCGTAGGGTACAGGTCTGGCCCTGGTGCATCAGTCCTAAGGGGTCTGTGGTCATGTGGTGTCCTGGGCACGTAGAGTTGCTGTATCAACACCATGCTGGCATGTCACCCCAGAACTTTATTTATTAAATAGCATCTTCGCATTTGTTCTTTTTGCACATCCTACAATTCTCAAATGACTTGAGAGGGCTGTTCAATATATGTGGCTTGGCAGAAAATAAAAGCTAGAAAAGAAGGCATAATGCTCTTTTTCCAAGACAGCCCTGGGTCAACCTCTACACTTGTTCATTTGGCGTTTTTTCTCTACACCTTCCACTCGCAATCATCAGCCAGCGCTCTGACGCGGTCAGGCTGTTCACCCGTGCGCTTGCAAGAGCAATTTCAGTGCACAGATTTAAAGGCTGCATTTGAAAACAGGTCTAGCAAGACTGATGTGTAATCTCCTCAGTAGGGCCAAGCAAAGCTCTTGCAAGCTACTGACAAGCACAAGCATTAGGCTAAATATCTTACAAATGCAATTTAAATACATCAGGGTTTTTGTGCAAGAAGACGGCGCTGGAGCACAAAGAGGGCAAGAGCCGGAGGTGGACGCAGTCTGCAGGCTTTGTACCTACACAATGTCCTGCTCCCTGTGGAGGGAAACAGATTTGTTTCACCTCTGTGCAGCTCTGAGAAGCCAGCTCTGATGGTATTAATGCCAGCCACAGACAAGGCTGGGCCCCCTCACCCCCCCGTGGCGTGGGGTGGCAGCCAGCACGCGCCCAGGAAGCGGGAGGGTGTGGGTCCAGCCCCAGCCACGCTCTCAGTTCAACTGCTGGTGTTTGCTTCTGTGGGAGTGAGGCGAGATCTTTGAAAAGGAGCTTGAAAGTGGTGAGGAGCACCCCAGACACAGCCCCCATCCCTGCTGAGCAGTGCAAGTGGAGAAGTCAGCAGTGGGGTACGGCCGCCAGCAGCAGCAATGCCAGGCACCAGCACAACCACCCACCCACTGTGAGCTGCAGAGAGTCCAGAGGAGAACAGCAAAAACCATGGGCAGCTTGAAAACATGACCTAGAAGACAAGTTTAATGGCCTGACTGTATTCGGTCTACAGGAGAAGAGGCTCAGGGAGGACATGCTTACAATCTTCTCAGAGGTAAAAGGTTTTGCAAAGAGGAGCAAAGCAGTCCTGCTCCAGGTCCAGAGCAAGGATGATGCACTCTAACGGCAGCAGGGGAGATTCAAATCTGGCACTGAGGAAGAACTTTGCCATTAGAAGCACAGGAACAAGCCATCTCTAAAGATGCTCAAGCTGTTTTCTCTTTGTTTTTCCCTACCAGGTGAGGCAAGGAGCTAGCAATAGTCTAGATATGCTTGTTCCTGTTTCACAGCAGGGAGATGCACTGAGCCGTTCCCAAGATCCCCTCCAAACCTGCGCTCCTGTGGTTATCTGGTCCTAAAGCTTCCCAAATCCTTTCACGTCAAAGTTCATCAACACAACTGTTTGAGTTTTAAGTGGATAATCCGCTCAGCCCTGCCAAGCCAACTAGCACATTTCAGAGAGTTATAGGCTCCTCATTTGGGAATTTTTAAGACTGGCAGGTTCAGGTGCTTTCTGGATAAACAGGGTGGCAGAGACAGACAGCCCTGTGATGTGACGGCATCACCAGCAATGAACTCCAGAGTTCGCCTCACACAATTTGTATTTCCCTGCAAAATTTGGGTGCAGCCCCAGGTAGCCAGAGCACCCCACTACCACCACCTACCAGGAGCCAAGGCTTCACAAAAGGAAGGGATCCTGGGGTGGCTGGGAGGTCGCACGTGCTCACAGGTGACATGCAAACATGAAAATCTGGAAAAGAGACAATAAATCATTGCCTACGTAGACAGCACAGTTTTCCATTTTGCCTTTGCAAGCTCCAGTAAAATGCCTCTTACATAGTCTAAATGGGTCTGTGTTTTGGGGAGGATCGCTGCAAATGAGCTGAGCATCTGGATCTCCTATGAGAGTCAATGGCAATCACAGGCACTTGGCTCCTCTGGAAACGGACAGCATTTTACCTTGCCTCTCGTAAGGGCAAGAAGTTAACAGGGAAATCAAGAGGACAGTCCTTACATGATCCAAAGTGCATTTACAGCCTGATGGACAGGCAGTGGACAGACAACTCCCAACCTCTGGGTGCCTCCAGCCCCTGGGTGCCAGCAGAGGAGGAGCCGCGGCCGTCACTGCCAGTAGCCCTGCCACAGTAGGGGACAGCACGCCGCCCACCCACCCCAGCATTTCTCACATCACGTTGCTGCTGTTAGCAACCCAGTCCCTGGGCCAGCACGGCCACAGACCTATCGGACACATCCTGCAGCTTCTTCTAGCCATGATAGATCTGTTCTAAAAACACATTTCCTCTTTGCAGAACTGTTTAGTGGTTCTGAGTAATTATTCCCTGTGATACTATTTTCCATAGTTTTAAGAACCAGTGATTTATTTTACTGCTGTCCATCTATTAGATTTTCATCTCCTTAGGAACACAAGCACCAAGAAAGGAGACAGTGCAGATTCCCTGTGATTGTACATGAAGCATCGGCAATAAAAACTTGCAGCAAGTTTTCATTTTCTGCTTTCTTGAGCTAAGTTTCTGCAGAACTGACATCCATTTGTCAAAAGGCATTATTATGAAGCTTTACCTACAAGCACTGATATTGACTTGCTGTCTCTGTGAAATTTCTTCTCATCTCTTTTCCAACAGAGCTGAACACAAAGCTGGCACCGTCTCCAGGGAGCAATTCAAATAAACTTTTAAGCTAGTACCAATGCCCAATACACCTCCTTCCAGGACTAGCAAGACTTCAAGAAACTCACTGGGAAGAGCTGTGCAAGTGCTGCTGCAGAGAGCTGTGAGGCGCATTCTCCTCCAGTCCGGAGGGGACACTGTTCCAGGGGCCATCATGTGATGTCCAGGTGGTGGTCACCCAGGGGATGAGTTACTGCTTTCACCCACATTCAGATCTCCTAGAAAACAGCAAAACGCCCTCTGCAGCACAAAAGCACCCTCTAAATGAAGAAACTGAGCTGAAAAGAGACATAGCATTTCTAGGACTTGCAGCCAAAGGAGGCGACCATGCAGCGGGGAGCAGGGCTGGCTCACGGCACAGAGAAGTGTAGTTTCCCCCCTTTTTCTATTCGGCAGAGCAACCCAATGCCTCAGCAGAGGAACAGAAAGTCAAGGGCAAGGCAAACCTGAGCTTGCCATCTGCTCTGGGCAGGCCAGGCTAATTCAGGTGTGTAATGCCCTGCACCTTCTGCTACGCCCTTTGCACGGGCAGCGCAGGCAGGCTGCCGTCCCTGGTGGGCAGCAGCGAGAAGCCAGCGCACCCAGGCACCGAGAGCCTGTATCCTAAAAATGGCGGTCTGTGATCATAGGCAGTCTCCTGCCACAGGGGCAGGAAAAGTTTTGGCCGTCGTTTTCCCTTGTCATCTCTGCCTGCCATTATCCCTCCTTGTGCTGGAATAAGGAGGTCAGCCAGACCCACACAATTAGAGGAAATTGTATAAGGTTGACCTTGTACCCTGCCAGGTTCTTTCAAGCGTGGGCAGTCTTTATCAGTAGCAGCATAGAAAACACAGAAGAGATGTGCTTATAGGTGGGAGAATGAGATTGTTAAGACATTTTTTCCCTCACTCTCCACAAACTAAGACAGTACCTCTGCCACTTGGGTGAACTTAGGTTATTCCCACTCATATCTGGCAGCCCATGGTTTCCTCCTTCATCTTGACTTCTGCTATTTTCATTCTGTGATGTCTGTACTTTTGCACTATTGGGAGTGGATTGTGTGTGGATCACTAACTTTTGGACAGGTCAGCTATCTCAGCCTGAGCACCACTAGATGGATACTAATAAGAGGAAACGAATACATCAAAGAAAATTCTCTCTTTTTCTCCTCATATCCCTCTCCCAGGCACGCTGCTTTCTTCTGCTCTTGTTGTTGCTGCCCTTTCTCGCTCTGCGTTTATGCTCTGATTTCTGCAGATGGTGCTGTACCAAGACGAAGTGAAGATTGACTTTTTAGGTCTGCTGAAACTACTCGAGTGAGCCTGTGTGGAGCCTCCCCTTCAAAAGGGACGATGTAAAAGAGATAATGGATGCTACAAACTGCGCACAAAATTTAACAAAACAATTAGAGCCGTGGCTGTTAGGAGATGAGTGACAGAGCTGTGGGGAACACATTGACAGAGTGTGGAAGTGGCTGTTTGAAGGAGAGATCTAAACCCTGGAGTACATGGGGGCCTCCAGTCCAATTAAGTCATTTGACAGCTGGTAGTGGCTGTAGCTAACATTTGGCCCAGATGGATCTAGATAAGCATACCATGTTTGTTGCTTCCTTGGCAGAAGATGAGGTGTAGGACCCCTGTAAGAGCTGAGCAAACACCCTTTCATTTTGCACAGCTTTAGGAGACCCGAGAGTAGAAACCTGTGGTTGCTATAATAGTTTTTCTGGGGGCACTGTCCACACATAAGATCAATTCCTCTTTATTTGTAAGTAACGAGAGCTGGTACAGGACATGGTTGACTATTTGTCCATAACAACTGTATACTTGCCCTGCCTGCCTATAGACCGTATGTAACTCAACCCAGTAACTAGTGAGTTGGTCATGCAGAAATGTTTGGGACCAGAGTCTCTGTGACCACACTGATCGCGGCTGGAGACCTGTATGTCTCAGCTGCATTGGCGTAGCTGTTTCTGAGGGCCTAATTTGGCCACGAAAATCTTTGCTACCGATGGCAATCCTTGAAAAGGAATTGCTCCAGCCTGACTGATGGGCTTGGCCCAGATCAGCCACAGTTAGGATAAAACATCCCTTTACCAGTAAAAGGAGTAAATCAGATTTGGAATCAGCAGGATACAATAAATCGGGATTCCCAAAACACTGCTTCTACAGTGCCCGCACTTTGAGGACTTCCAGGGCAAAAAGCAAGTATCTCACACGGCAGAAGGACCGTGCTGGGCAAGACCTCCTGTTTCTGCTTTGCTGGCAGATTACAGGAGACCAGGCTCTAAAGCTGAGAAATTTGGTGGTTTGGCCCCATGAATTCAAAGTAGTTGGGTCCTGGGAGCTTCATGGAAGTCTACCTGCATCAGGACTCAGGACGCCCTCCCAAAGCAGTTTAGGTTATCTTTGGAAATACATGAAGCCAAAAATTCCCCACATGGCAAAGGTCTGCCAGGCCACAGAACATTTGGTGTAGCCCAGGGAGCAGGGTGGCAAACCTGCTGATTTTCAGCAGGGAAGTCAGTTTGTGGGGTAGGTAAGGACACACAGAACACTCATCTAACCCCTTCCTGATCTCCTGGCTTTTTCTTTTTTTTTTTTCTTCCCTTCCCCAATTTAAGCATCAGCCATAGCAACAGTAGGGTGGCACAAGCAATAAGGATACACAAACTCCACCCAGTCCAACCCAAAGAGCTCACCCTGCCTTGACTACTTTATTAACAGGCCTGGGCACGGCAAGCAGTTGCTGGAGGTGCCATGATCTGCAAAGGACTCACTCCAGGTCTGGTTATTAACAAACCAGTGGGAAGTTCTGCTGACTCCTACATGCACGGAGGCAGCAGGAGATGCTGGTCCATGCAGCCCTGTGCCCCCAGGGCACTGACAGGGACAAAAGCAGGCTGCTGAAGCCAGCTCCAGCGTCTCCTCCTGGGGCTACACCACCTTACGGACATGCCCTTCAACAGGCACCATGCATGTGATACATGGGTCAAACGCACACATGACGGGCAGCAGCACAGGCTGGCAGGGGCATGGTTGTGGGTCAGGGCACCAGCTGTGCTCCCAAGGTGGGCACTGATGGCATGTCCCACAGCTGTATGCCAGTACACCCCAAAATCCCATGCCTGTGACGACCAGCCAGTCACTGGCTTGTGCTGCAGCCGCCTGCCATCACCCGCTTCAGCACAATGGCCCAGCGGCCCCAGCCTTTGCTCTGTGCTCTCAGCTCATGTCTGGGTTTCCAAATACATGTTTCATGCAGTATTTCAAAGACTAAACACCAGTCACCTCTCACATTGCTTGTTTTTAAAACCTCATTCGATACCAGTAAGTAAGGCTGTATTTTCCCTGGTGGCTGTACCGAGAAATTATAGTAGATTTAAATTTTTCCAACACAAATATTTTCCTGAATGTTTTCTGCTAACTGAAAAGTAGTACCCGGGGGAAAAAAGCAACAACAAAAAAAATCAAAATCCTAAAGACACCGGGTCAGGAAGCATCCTCCCACATGGCAGGGTGCTCCCACCCTTGTGTTGAGGAGCTCACAACCGCCCGCAGCAGATGTCTCAGCCCAGCCATCTTCCTTCAGTCATGATCAAACACTGCTATCGCACCAAGTGTGAAACTAGGATACCACAGTTCGCTGCAGAAGGTGATGCCCAACTTTATCAACAGTACTGGTGGAAACATTTCCACCTCCAAAATCTTTCTGTGCGCATTCACCTTTCCTGCCCAAAGCAGGGAAGTCGATGCTGTTTTCCAAACAACTCCAGTAAGAGATGAGGAACGTAAAGATGCACAAAGTGAAATTATTTTGGTGCAGGTGCCAGGTAGACCTTATGAGGACTGGACCTCGGACGAAGAACGACCTCCGATTCCAGCATAATCTGTAGGAACTATGCCTGGTCTCAGCTGTCACTGTGCCGCCAGGTCAGGCTACCAGCCACCACAGCCCCGCATTGCCCAGGCAGAGACAAGCCAAAACTGATGAAAACTAATCCAGACCACTTTGCCCAAAAGCAGCATAGGAACACCCATATGTTCCTGCAAGCTGTTGTGACCCCTCTGGGGAAGGGAAGGGACATCGGGGAGTGGGAACATAGGCCCCACTGCAAGGAGATTGGGATTTACCTGGGATTTGCCCTCATCCTACTGAGCCACAGGTCACCGTTTCCAGCAGTCATTTTTGGAGGAATTGGCTGTCTCGGGGCTGCCCATAGCAAGCCCCTGCCTCCTGCCGAGTCCCCGCGGCAGCGCAGCCCTCCTGCCAGCCCACGCTTGGCCACCCCCGCATCTCCGAGCTCACCCCATTTGCTAACATCCCCATTAGCTGGTAATGACTAACATTTAGAAAACATATTTCCTCCCACATGGTTCCAGAGGGGTTTGCAAACTGAGCGACAAGAGCTCAGCGCAGGGACTGCTCTGCTCTCTGGGGCGAAGCGCCGCAGTGGCTCCAGGGTGCATCGCAGCCCAGGAGAAGCCCCACGCACCAGCACTGCTGTGGGACAGGGGTGATGCCAGCAAGGGGCTTGGCACTGGGGAGAGAATCCTGCATACAAGTAGGAGGCATACATCCTGCAGGAGAGGTAGCGCCCAGACCAGGCCGGCATCTCCCAGGTATCAGTGGTCGCTGGGGTCCCTGGGCAGCACTGCATCCCGGCGTGGCGGGTGCCCAGTGGGTGACGGCTGCCCAGGGACCACCAGCACCGTGGGGAGCTTTGCACCACCAGCACCCACTGCCCCACACCTGCCATGGGTGGCCAGGAAAGCTGGTGAGACAACAACCGTGACAAACTTCTGCTACTTTCCTAATTTTCTAAATGTCCGTCCATTAAGCGTTTATTTCAAACTCCTTGCCACGGAGTCATTACGCATTCAGGTGGAGAGGAAAGTGAGCTCTGCAGGAGGCTGACAGTAATTCTGCATTAGTTAAGCATTAGCTGACAGATGTACAAAGCAAAGCCATTACTGCCGTCAGCCGCTCTGCCCCGACTCCTGTCCCTATTGTGGGGCTCCTCCAACCAACAGCTCCAGAGCGCCACATAAACGTGGGGACGAAAGGCTGGCAAGAGGGGGGTCAGTTGTAATCAGAGGTGAATGAAAGCGGGGGAAGGATGTTTTCTGGAACACAGTTGGCAAAGTGTTACTATTGCGTTTATTTATTTCATTGCTTTTCTGTTGAAGCAAAGTCATGGATACAAACCTTTCCGAATGCACATGGGCCATTTAGAGTGGGCATGCCAGAAGTAATGCTTACATAGATCTCAGGTTGCTAAATATTAAACAAATCTGAATTTATTTGAAATTCAGCCCATTAGTAACAATACTGTAAAACCACAAGAACTCCCTGGAAAATTTGTCCTCCAAATAGCTTTGACTGAATCACTTACTACATACTAATCACTAAGTACTATTAATAGGAAAAGAAATGCATGAAGAGATCACTGGGTACAGCCAGGACCCAGAACTGTATAAAAGATCAATGCTGCTTTTCTGCAGAGTAAACTTTAAAAAACATTAAATATATAGAAAATCAATGCAAATTGTAATTTCCTATGATTACTGTTGTTGGGTGCAAAATCAAAGATCCATGGAGCAAATAATTAATTCTCTCTAGTATTTCTGTACCACTCCATCATCAGCCTGTCTGAGCCTCGCACAAGCCTGAGCACTGTCCCATCACCAGCGACAGAGACCCCATGGCTCAGAAACATGCTAAGGGCTATCAGAAAGAAATTCCAGTGTGGCAGAAAAATCAAACTGGTGTCTCAGACAACTCCTTGTCTGACAGGCAGACCAGGTCTCAGGTAAGTCTCTGCATACTATCTCATTCAAAATTATGTCCAGGAACCTAAACAGCATGTTATAAAGTGCTTAAAGATATAATAAGACAAAAAAAAACCCCAAACCCACAGCCCTCTATTCTTGCTGTTTTCCAGATGACATCCACGTTAAGAACTTTTGCACAAGCAAGTGCAAAGATACCGTGAGAACAGGACCCACACTCCCTGTGTGTCAGTCTGTGTGAGGTCCCCCACAAGCACAGAAAATAAGGCTCAGGAAGAATTAAAATTTATCACTCTATGATCCTGATGAGACTCAGCCGAATATTTATTTTCAAACATCTGAACAAGATCTACTGAAGTTTCAGCGCAACTAATTCCTCTTGGTACCATGTCTTGCTATTTTTGCCCCCAATACTGTCACTGCTGTGCAGTTTCAGTCCTTTCCCTCTCTGTGGACAGACTGTGTCAGCAGTGATGACGTTTCTCTTTAACACACCTCAGAAACAGCTTTTGTCTGCTTTTAGTTTCTTCCACAAAAGGGCCATACGATGAGAGGGAAGCGAGGCTGGCCGGCGCAGCACCATGAGCGGGAGCCACCTCGATGGCCCCCCACAGCACCAGGCTGCCTGCAGGGCTGCTTTGGGGGTACTCTGCCCCGAGTCCAGCAGCTCAAGCCACAACAAACCCTTTCGTGAACTAAACTAAGAGCAGAAGAGAAAAGAACAGTGAGTTTTGAGAACCAGAAACCTCCTATTGTATCTCTTCAGTTTTTAGTTTAAATCTAATTCACTGTTGAACAACCTTATAAGCCTATAAGCCCTTTAGAATCTTCATGGGAAGGCACAGAACAACAAAGCTCGCATCCCCAGACTTTCTAATGGTCCTGCGGTGCTTCCTGCTCAACGCACGAAGCCTGTCTTACCTTCTCTCTCTCCCACCTTTAACTACTTGGACATCACCTACCTTTTAATGACTGGTTTCAATATTTTATTGCCCCTTACTGCTTTCTGTTAAACCATCCTTTATCATTTCCCTCCTGCCCGTTAGACGTTCGCCCTTAATAAATTATTAAAGCATGTATTTAGATCACAGAAGCAAAGAAATTAGATTACATTGATCCACGGCAATTTTCTCCCACACCGTTTCTTCATGAAACAACATCCCTGCTATGCTTCATTCATGTCAGACCTCAACACCGAACTGTCACCTCCAACATTTTCATCAGCTCAGCGTGTGGCTAAGCCGAGAGCCGGGCGGGCACAGGGCAGGGGACACCCTTCGTGGTGAGGATGCCTGGGGGCAGGCACAGCTGCGTCCCCGCTGGGTGGGTGCTTTGCGGGACGAAAGGAGGCCCCCACAGAGGGGGTTATCCAACTCGAGAAGGGGTATTTCCTCATCCTTGCATTTTTTCTCTTTGGCAGCATTTTTATTAAAGAAGAGAGTAGACGGGTTTTTAATTATTTTCAAGACTTTCCTGAACTACCAATGTCTCCGTACAGCCCTGCGTGCTGTCACAGGCAGCTGCAGTATCCTCCCAGGGACAGTGTGTTGCCACAGGCCCGTGATGGTGGTGGCATAACCATGTCCCATGGCACTGCAGTGGGGACATGCAGTGGTGGAAGGGGCTCCCAAATCCAAATGCATTGGGAAGAGATTGTAAGGGAACTTCTGTCCATCTTTACGCATAGACAAAACATTTTTAAACTCCCTCCGCCTCCCCTGAAACCAGGTCCTTCTCCAAAACACTCCAGTTATATCATCCTGCTGTGTCACTTTTTTGACGCAACAATTTAATTTCAAGCGGCAACCAGCAAAACAGCCAGAGACGTGTCACTTGCAGGGTACCACAGATAAACACTACCAGTACCAAAACCTGCGCCTCCAGGGAGCTCATAGCTCCGCCATCAGGAGGGGTCAAGCTACCCCATCCCATGGGGAAAGGCTGTGACTGGCAGGCAGGTTGGGGTGACCGCTGGGGCCCTCCGGCTCTTTCTGCACGGGACAAGGGCCCACGCGGGTGCTGAGGAGCACAGCTGAGCCCAGCACCGGCTCCAGAGTGGGGCCCTGCCCTGCTGGCTAATTGCAGACGATGCACAACACGGGCAAAACCCGCTTAGTTTAAACAACTCACCTCTGTGGGGAAATTCATCTAGAACCAGCTTGGTGTATTCAAAGCAGAATAGCTATTTCTGACCAACTGAATCCATTATCATCCTTATTCCAAGCTCTAAAATTAGCCCAGGCTAGAAGTACAGATGAACACTAACATCAATCAGGTAACTCGGTTTGTGCCTAAGCACAGGAGGTGACTTTGCACGCCAGTAGGACAGGGGATTGTTTTCCACAGCGAAAAACTATTCCACTTCTGAGGGGATGCAGTTTCCCAGGGCAGACAGACCCAGGATGCTGGCACGAGGTGCCATAAAAACCAGCTGTTTAAGTGCTGTTGGATTTATCAAATCTTTAAGCAGTATATTTGGGAGATTCTTAATAGACGAGACCGCCTGTGTTTGCTACATGTTCTCATAGCAAATCAAATGAATGCACAGTTTTCTGCAGGTTCTGTAATGTCTAGGTGGGTGCAGTGCTTTCTGCACAGGATATGTTGTTTCTGATTGGGGGCATTTTTGTTTGCTCGTTTTCAAAACTCAGAGGCAGCTGGCAAAGAGCGTTTCCCTTTCTGACTCAAATCTATTTCAATGTTTGGATAGAAATTTCCACCTGTTTTAACCAAATTTTTCATTTCGTTACATGTCCTCTTATAAACGCTCCAGGTAGGAAGCAGAACAAAGAAACGGAAACCCAGAAACAAGTTTCTGCCCCTCTCCCCCCCAGTTCAGCTACCCAAGCTTTCAGCAGCAGCGCAAAGACGCAGCGCAGATGCAGAGATAGGAGACGACCTTCGATTTTCCCCAGATAAAACAACTTTAAATCAAACCTCCAGTTTTAATCCAGAAAGTGAGGGCTGGTGATTTCCCGAGCCTCGTGTGTGCTTCTTGTTGCCAAAGCGGGGGCTGGCGCTGGAGCGCAGCCCCCTGCGAAGCTGCTCCCCTATGCCCGCTCGAAGGCTGCGGCCTCCGTCCCCGCATCCGGCTCTCGCCCTCTCACCCACCGCACGCAGCCCGGTTGTCCAGATTGCTGCTTTCAAACGCGCGGGAGGGGGATTGTGTGAGACCCCTCAGTCTGGGGAAGAAAGTCCTCTGTCGCACAGCTCTACTTTTCCTTTCTGATCTTTCCTTAATAATCTGCTAGAACGGGCTTCATACTGAATGGATAAAAACACGATACTTACACAGATCGGTACCAGTGAAACGATCAAGAACTTCTAGCGTATCTTTCTGACATAAACATCCCACACGACAGCCATCCCGACCTGGCTGAGCAAGACTCAGACGCATTATTTTAATTTCTCTTCTTGAAATTAAGATAAATTCCCCCCCCC
>VZSZ01001716.1:32653-59574 GCA_013398815.1 Ibidorhyncha struthersii | reverse complement strand
CAGAGGCGGCGCCGCGGGGGCCGGCCCGCCGCCGGCAGAGAGCGGGATGGACCCGGCGGACACCGGCGCCGCTCCGCCCGTCCCGGGCGCGGCCTGGGGAGGGAGAGGGTCGCGGGGCCCGGGAAGGAGGCACGAGGAGCCGGGATCTCCCCTTTGTCCCGCTGCAAGGGGGCTTCCCCCTCCCCCGGGGCTGCCGCCGCGGGCTCTGGGGACCAGCGCACCCACGGGCGAGCTCCGAGGACACGGGTGGTCTCTGGGTTTCACGCAGGTTACCTGTCTCCACCAGCAACAGCTGAGGCAACTCAGCGTCTCTGGGCTTTCTCAAACCTCTGAAGCAAAGCCGAGCCCGAGCGGGTGCCGCTCCAGCCTGGGAATGCTCTCAAAAACTTGTGAAAGAGCCCTCAAGCTTCCCGTTTGTCCTACGGAGCCCCTGAGAGCTCCCACCCGCTTTAAAGTCACAACTTTCCCAACCCTCACCGCCGCTTCCCATAAAGCTGGAAAACTGGTCCCGGGGCCCCTGCGAGCAGGTGGGTCAGGGAAGCAGAGCTCAGAGGGGTACGTTTGCGGGCGAGCAACTTAAAAATGCAGGGAGCAGAGTTGGTGTAGCCAGGGCCGCGTTCCCCTTCCCTCACCCCTTTCGTCACTGCTTTAGGACCCAAGGCAGGTGGCCCCACGTGGAAGGAAAGGCTCGGCACTGGAGAACACAACGGGCGCCGAAGGAGCCGTGCAGCAAGCTCGGGAGAGGTGTGACACCCCACAGGAAAGGCAGGAGCTGCAGGGGAAGGTGCTAGCTGTCATTGCTAACCAATGGCAGCTGTAATTAATAACACCACCTCGGCTATTGCCAGGGATGCAAGGCCAGAATCGTTAGGTTATCTACTCTGCCCATTCATCAGGATGACTTCTCTAAAGCAATTAACTCCTTGGAGGTCTGAAGTGTAGAAAAAGCATTAGAGAAACCAATGTATCAACTGTGGTTTCTGCAAGTCCCTACAAGGACGAAAGAAAAAAAAAAAAAAAGAGGGGTTTGGATTCCATGGGTAAACTTGGGGCACATTACATCCTTTTTAGTAAGGGTAAAGAGCTTCCCAGTTATTAGATGTCTTTCCTCTGCCGAGGTACCTGGACACTCATATCACATCCAATCATCATTTTTGTGAGAAAAATCAATCTCTTAAAACCTAACAGCAGGAGGCTTGTTTTCACAGCCACAGCTCGTTTCTCTGGTCTCTAATAGGCTTCTGATGTATCTCCAAATCCTCCCTAAAATACGGACTCAACACAGGCAATTCTAGTATTTCTTTTTCCTCCGAAAACGGCACCTGTAAAAGTGTTCTCCTTTCTGCTAAGGGAACCAAAAGAAAAATAAGCCATGCAAGGATTGTATTTATTTCTTTCACTGCAGCACAGCACTAAGTCTTCCAGCTGCAGCTCCAAAGCACCATCTCCCATCTGCAACACAACTTGTCTTCTTTGTACCCAGATGTGCAGCGAGAGCCAGCTCTTGCCTTTGGCTGTGCTTGCTGATGGAGTCCACTTCAGCAGCAGAGTCAGGCAGAAACAAAGTCTTTGTTATTTACTACCTTGCTGCTTCCCTGTTTGAAAGTTTCACCAGAAAAAGGGTTTCTATCGCTCAGAAGTGCTCAATCTATGGTACACAGGCTGTGCTCGGCTACACAAACCGACTCATCCTGCCCACAGCCTGTCTCTGCATCCGACCTTTGCACACAGTTGTCAGCAGCACAAATTTCTGTAAGATTTAACCTGAGAGCCTAAATGCTTACAGTGAAAGATGAAGAGGATTGAAATCTCACAGCTTCCATGAGAAACAAGTGATCTGCTGTTGCAATTTCAGTGTAGCTCACAAGAGGCAGCAGATACATTTCCAAGGAGAGCTTCTACTTCCATTCATCCCATTTGCTTTATGTGTCTTGCTTCAATGCATCTAATTAGTTTACACAAATTACACAATCTTGCAAATCTTCCCTCCAAAAGTCAGAGAGAAGACCCAAGCAGACGTTACTGCACTATTCCACAGCTGGTTTGCACTGAACTGCGTAGGAAATTGCTACTAAATAAAGTAAAGCAATACAGTAAAGCAATACTGCTACTAAATAAAGCAATACAATGATGCTTCTGTTTGGTTTTCATAGCCTAGGAAGGCTCACAAAGCTTCATGGATGCAGAACAAAGAGTTCAGGCATTACGACATGTCTGAGCTGAAGGTGTATGATCCACCAGGAGGTCTCTCCAACACCCACGTGTAGTATGGCACGCTCTCCAATTGCAAGATTACATACTTAATAAAGACACACCACTTCTCTAATTGAGTGACTATCTATTTGATAAGGAGCAACGCATCATTTTATTTACCATCAGTTTGTTTGGTTGGTTGGGTTTTTTTTACTATAGGGAGTATAACCAAGGGAGCGCCTTCGGTTACCAGGCAGCACATGCTGCACGCAGCCTCCTGATTCCTCCGACTTTCCTCTGACATTTGTGCCTTGTTACTGAGGTCAAGAGTCAGAGGATTTGGGGTACCCATTGCCAGCATAATAAATTGGGTACTCAAAATAAAGACATCCTTACACAAACAAGACCCAGTTAGAGACAGTTTTTACACAGTTTGCCTGAAGTTACATGGAAAAGCTGTGACAGGCAAGAAACTTCAGGAAGGGCAGCACAATTTTTGCGATCTCTCAGCTCTCAGACTTAACACAGCCTTAGAGGATTAGGGTCTGTTGCTGACTTTTATCTATGAGGAGCCTTCTAACTTTTGCAACACCCTCTGCCTTTATTACATGAGGCGGCTTTGATTTTAAAACACCCCAGATATAATGAGACCAACATCCTGCGTAAATAAGTGAACAATAATCAAAGACAGCAGAAGACAACCGTAACTAAGGAATATAGCACAATCACCGTACACATCAGGGATGGGACTGAACCAGAACCTCAGTCCAGCATCTTCTAAATATTTGACCTTGCAGCTTTAGCGTTGGTAATGTAGCCCCAGTACATAAAACCAGCGCTAAACACAGGTTACATACCTTAAATCATTCAGAACTCAACAGTTTTCAGTTACTGACACTTGAGTCAAATATTTGCCCAGGAAATGAGGAATTATAATTACAGAGGAACCCAGAAATTTGCAGTGAGCATTTCTGAATAATTAGTTCTCACTGAAGGGATATTAAGAAGCTGCTGAGACGTCAAAGTAGTTTAAGTACTGTCAAGCCAACACTGTACATCATTTCATTCATAGCAGACCTAAGAATGGAAATTTTCTTCCCTCCACACATTCCACTTACATGCCCAACAGTGTCATAGCCCATTAAACACTATAAAAGGATGATGAGGAAGAAGTACCAAAGAGGAAAATACACAATAAAATATGTACTTTTACAAACATCATCAGAAGGGTTACAACACACAAATGAGCACAAAAGAAAGGATAAGGACTTTAGGCTCACACCATTTGTTCAGCCCACAGACCAAGGAAAACCAAGCACCACGTAAATAGTTTATTATCACAAGAGGAAACATCCTCCTGCCTGGTACCCACGCAGCACCCTCATCTTGAGCAAAACTCATTGAAACAAAAAACGCAACCTAAAACCATATCAAATTATTTCCGTATGCCCAACCCTAAGTATCACAGGTAACTACAGAAAAACACTTTGAGAAAGAACACAGAATTAGGAAATGCTTAAGACAAGTGTATCTAAAAACATTAAAATAGTTAATAATCGAGATTTCATCATCATGCACTCAGACATTAAAGCAACAGCACTCATCACTCGGCAATTAACAAGCCATCCAATATTTGTATTTTTTAACTCATCTATCGCAAAGGCCCAAGTTTACTGCCACCATATCGCGGTCAGGTACACAACCCCCAGCCTCCCTCCTCACGCTCTGCATTTGGAGAACACTAGAAATCACCTTCATAAACCAAAAAAACATTCTTTCTCAATCCCACAGCTCGTGAGAGCGCTCGAGGGGGACTGAGCAGACAGGCTTCCCCACAGCCCGCCCAGGATCCGTACCGTGCTGGGGCGCCACAAGGCACCGAACCAGCTAAGCCCACTGCGCATCGTTTCACACACAGCCTTTCAACAACAAGCACAAGTAAACTGCATTAACTGAAGCTTGCTTTTGCAGCCTATAGATTACTTTAGACAAAGGTCTCATGAAGCAGCTCTCACCTGCAGCAGGGCCCTGCTCCCAACGCAGTGCCGCAGTGGGCAGCCCTGCCAGGTGGAGCAGGCGAGCCCCGGCACAAGGCTCACCTGCCCATCAATAGCTGCCAGCTGGCGAAGCAACAGGATTAAAGAAAAAACAGGCAAAGGGAGCAGTACACTTTCCTCCCTGGTCTGCAGCGGGTAGAGAGCACGCCACGCTCATTTTGCCCATGGAAATAAAAGGCAAAGCAAGGGTACCGTTACCTCCCCCTCGGTTGGGCTGTAGCATCTACGGGGCTCTCCTCAGCACTTTGATCCGCTCAGGCAGCAGAGCGCCGTCAGGTGCCTCTTCGCCCTCCACGGTTTGTGTCCAGTTCGCAGGCTGCTGCTGAAGGGCTGGCGGTGAGAGCTGTTTCCCCCCTCAGCGGCTCTGACCAGGCCGGGGCAGCCTCTGTCACATTAGGTGTGTGGCACTATGGAAAGTATCAGACTGATATGCGGCCATGATGATAGTATACTGCAAAAAGTTGTTACACAGCCCAAAACACACGTTTTAAAAGATGAAGTCAGTTTCTCTTGGCACGGTTACTCGAACTTTACCAGACCTCTGCAGAAGGACTACAGCTCAACAGCAACATTTTCATTTACTCCAGATACCCCATTTAAGTTCAGAAGCAGGTCAGAGCAGCACTGGTGCTTGTCTGAAAAATACTTTAAACCCAAGTTTTCTGTCAGAAAAGCAAATCCAGCTAAAGATGTAAGAGGGCAAGATGAAAAATACAGTGCCTTTAAAATATATCACCACATGAGCCCTGAGGACATCTAAATCAACGGTAGTACTGGTGATATGAAAAGCATTCAATAATTCAAGCACTCTGGGCCATATGTCAGCCTTAACTACAGATGAAAGTTATCATTTCTTTTTCAACTTGATCACTGAAGCAGGATTCTGCTTAAATTCTCATCTGATATGTTTTCTTCTTTGTAAAACACGACATAGGCCTCGAGTGACTACTGCACAACTGAGCAGTTTGGAAAATAAACAGCAGATTGATCAAAGGGTGCGCTGAGAGTCATTAGGTGTCCACAACATGTCTCCAGCAGGCCTCTGACATGGGCCATGCTTCATATTTATTCCCATCCTCAGGCGCAATATGAAGTTTTGAAGACCAGGAGACGGACACCCGGCAAAGTTTCAGTCACCTGCAGCCCCACAGCTCCAAGGAGAATCGAGACACCTCCAGAAGCTCACAGGCAACTAAAAAATGAGCACCAAAAGCAGCTAAGTGGCAACTGGATCTCTCTCCTTCACTTTCCACAACCAGCAGCCTAACTCCATTTGTGCTGGAGCACTGCACTCCCACACCTTTTTTTTTTTTTCCTCCTTACTCAAATGTATAGTGCTGCACATCATCACTGTTCTTGCACACTCCCCAGTACAGTCAACATTTGGAAAGGACCATTGGCCTTTTTAACCAATTTAAAATTGAGTATCCTTCACCCAAACACCTCACTGAAGGAGAAACAAGCATTTTTATTTGTCTGTAATAAAGTTAAAGAGCACTTCAAAGAGCCTGCAAGTAGCAGGTCAGTAAAAGTAGTATCTAAACTACTTTAAGCTGCTCAGAAGCTTCCCCAGGAAAATAAATTCAAAGTTCACAATTCATTTAGTTGGCAACATTCTACAAGGCTTGGGTTTGGGCTTTTGCATTTCAAGGGTTGGTTTGTTTATTTTTGTTGGGTTTTCTTTTGGTTGGGTGGTTTGGGTTTTTTCCTGTATTTAAATAAGTGACATTTCAAACACAATTTCCTTTGTGTGCAGGCAGCTGACTTTAGAACTCCTGGGTTTTATTTTTCTCTAATTTCACATCAGCAAGGCTACCTAACTTAAACCTAGTTCTCTTGAAAAGTAAGCATCCACAGAAATGCCCCACTCATATCCAAACGCAGGTGTAAACTGTTTTTGCCTTGGTTAGCTCCCTTTAAAATTTTCTTTTCACATGTGAAGTCAGAAGCTCAAGGTGACTCCTAAAATGCCAACGTAACAACTCTTTTCACTTCATTTTACATGCCTTATTTCTGTTCTTCCCAGTGCAGGCATGTACCTCTTTCACTCTTTATTCCCATGGGATACATGGCTTTAGCACCATCCCCAGCCAAGGAGGGATGAGGTACCAGCTCTCCACCCACAGCGGAGCCCAGTGCAGGGCCAGCAGGATCTGATCAATCCCTGCATGTGCCAGGGCAGCACTGCCACTTCCCAGCCCCTGCCTTTGGAGGAGGAAAAAAAAAAAAAAAAGATTTTACACCATGACAGATCACTCTTTAGCAAAGTTCAACTCAGAACCTCAACCTCAAGTGTTAAAAAAGAAAACCCCTTAAATGATACAAGTTATTACATTTAATCCCTTTGGGGGAAGGGGGAAATGATTTTGTGATTAAGGACCTGCTGTGGGGCTCAAGAGAATTAGTTCAATTCCGGGCTCTGAAACAAGCTTCCAGGTTCCCCCGGGAAAGCCCATACAATCTCCTGTCTCACATGGACAGCGGCAGACAGGGTAATTCACAAGTGCGTGCAGCCCTCAGACATTGTAGCATCAACGGGCAGATAAATGCATAGGTAGGAGTTAGGTGGGACTAGAGGACACTACCATTAGACTATCGCTTACCACAGAAGTCATACTTGTGTTTTTAAAAACAGATATTAGAGGGAGTCTTGAAAAATACTAAGTTATATTATTAGTTACTCTTGGGCTGACAGCTAGTTCCTAATGGTTTTAGCTAATGCATTAAGTGAATGAAAGAAGCTGCAAGATAAAACTAAGCTGGCAGGCCTTGCAGAAAGACACCACTTAGTTCTCAAGCACAGGACTATTTTCCATGGTTTGCACTGCAGGGAAATTTTGCTCAATTAAGATCTACAGCTGGTATTGTTTCTTGGCAAAATTAAATTTATGAATTGATTTCATTCATAGAATGAAAAAATTCAATAATGGAAACTCATCTGACAACATGAGTTACAATAGAGCAAATCAAGCAAGCACTACCAGAAAAACATGATACTGAAGTCACTGTGTAACCTGGACAGCAGTGCTCCACTACACAATCCACAGTGAAAGCACTAGAGAGTCTGTCTTGACAGAAGTAAGAACAAAAAGATTTCATTAGTCTGATATACTGATAAGCCCACATTAGTCATAATAATTCTTCACTATTCACTATCAGCATAAATTTTCACCTACAATTGTGAAAAATAGCTGTCATACACCCATACAAGAAACATAAAATGAAAACTACTTCCCATTTTTAAAGACATTACAATCATTTAAAAACTTTACTCCTTTTTGAAAAAGTACTGCACCTATTACGGTTGCAAGTAATACCTATGATATATTTAATGCATTACAGAAGTTACTTTCAGTAATTTAGTGTGCTTCCTATACATCTAAACTATTTTCTGTAAGTAATTGTCTCTTTCAGAAGGTGGAAAAATCCACACAAAGTTTCAAGATCAGTGTTTCTGGCATTCTTGTTCATTCTATAAACAATAATTTAACCTTGCTACTTTTGCAGTGCAGCTACCATTTATTTTGCATGTGTTAAATCCAAGTAGACAATATTTCAGTAGAATGGCTGTTAAAAATATTTTTGAAACCTGGTATTTGATTGGCTTGTATGTAACTACAGATTAAGGTGGTTCCTCACATTTACTGGACTGCTTTTCTAACTACAATTATTTCAATATTTTCCTTAATTTTCCCACTGTTATAACTTTGATTTATAACAAGTGTAAACAGTTGAAAATATAGAAAATCCAATCCCAAGCAAATTCAATATACAACAGATCAATATAAAACAAAGCCGTCAGTTATTAGGTGAGCAAGTAACACCAACAATTCTGGTTGAGGCTAAAGTCAGTCTCTAATGTAAAACACAAAAACTGATGGACTTTCCATGAATTTAGAGTAATTCCATCCATCCCATCCAACGTGCACTGAAACCCAGGTCTGACCAGACCTGCCCATTCTAACTCAAATCATCAGATGAAGTTCAACCACAAAGTGAAATTGGCAACAACTGTGTAAAACAGGTAACTTTATTTTGTGACTGTTTAGCAGCTTCTAATTTAAAATTACTAAGGTACAACACTGACATTCATGAACATTTGTTTTAATAGAAAAGCCTTCTTAAATTTTTCAGAAGTTCTCACAGGTTGGAGTGTGACAGCAGGTGCAACACACATGTGGTTATAGGACTTCCACTATTGCCAATGGTGTCAGCAGCATCTTCTTAGTGAAGCTCCCCATTGGTGCTGTACTGGTTTAACATGAATTCCTGTGACAAAATAAAACAAATACTGTAAGATAGTTGTAGTTTCTGTATCTGGTCACTCTCCCCACATCCACTTATATTGAAAAATCACTTCCCCTCTTCTATCAGCAAGTGGCTAATTGCCATCTCAATTTTTCACTTTACTGTATTATCAAGCCTAGTGATTTACTATAAACTTTTGATTGTTCCATGTTTTTATATAGGTAATCTAACATCTAACTTCTCACTTGAACGCAAAATATAGTCCAACATCCTATTCCTTTTAAGAATCCTGCATACCTCAATCAGGTTTCAGGCAAGGGCCTGCTACAAAGCTAACATCTCCTCCAACTGATACTGCGCTGCAGAACAGCGTTACAATGAAAAGGTATGTCCTGTCCTAATGTCTGATGCAGAATCACGTATCCCTGAATTACCACTGATGGGTGCATGTCTCACTAATCCTTGCTCCAGTCCAGGCAGTGTGTTTCAATATGAATTGGCCACACAACCCCTCCTCACATCTAACCTAAATCATCTTCATTACAAATTAAAGCAATTACTCATTATTCTAGCTACAATGAACAGAGAAAAGTTACCTCCTCTTTGTAACCTTGAAAGAATCAACCCATGCCAAGAGGAAGAGCTCTGAAAAAAACCAACACAATTCCTCTAATAATCTTTTAGAGTTCTGATAACACCTTTCAGATTATGTCAGCTCACAGCTACTATGCACTCTCGGGTAATTCTATAGCACTGCATACCTAATAAGCAGTTAAAACATCCACTTTCATTTCACTAGAGAAGCACATCAGTATATTTTTATATATTATATTTTGTAAGTCTACGAAATACAGGGATGGCCAATTACTCACACATTTAACCATTGTGCTTGGTTATTACTATAACTCCTATCAAGGAGGAAAAGCTTCACTCCTTAAAAAGGATGAAAAATACACTCAAAGCAACAATCCGCTCGCCTTGCAAACCAAATCAATGTGAAACGTCACTTGTCTGCTCTCTAAGCACTGGCTTTCTACTGAATATAAGCTCAAGCTAACAGGAAGCCCCTTCCCTTCCCTCCTCTCCCTCCCCTTGTGACCATGGCTGCTCCGAAACCTCTGTTCCAACACAACAGCCAAATTATTGACCAACACCAAGAATCTCACAAGGACAAAAAGCAGCTCTGACAGGCACTGTAGCTACATTACCAGAGACCATTACCTGCAAGAGATATCAGTCATCGTGGGTCTAATCTGCTTTTAAATTAGTGGAGAAAATAGTTTTCAGTGTCTTATTTTCCTTCCCCTCTCCCCCCATGCCAACAAAACCAGCAAAGCCTTACAGCAAAGCTAGTGAGCCTTCCTACAGGCCAGAAGGTGTTTCCCTCTCAAGGTCTGCAACATGACTGCTTAGCTAGAGACATTGAGCACTTCGTTTAAACTGATTGTGATCTACCTTTTCAAATCTACTCCCAGTGAGCTATGGGGATCCCAAAAATTATTTTTGTCTACCCTGGAAGAGTTTAAAATGAGAAATTTAAGCTCAAATGGTGATGTGAGAAAATTAGTTATTTCCAGTTTAGCTTCCATTTGTTTCTCCAGTTGTCTTAGAAATCAGGTCTTCTTTCTCTTGCCCAATAAAAAAAATATTGAAATCAAGAAGTATGCATTATTTTTATTTTACATCTACAGTAATATCTAATAATTTTTTCTATCTTTTTAAAATTCTAAATACTCTAATTATAAATTACATCCTTGTATTTCTACTGTGAATAACATTTCATTTTGCTTGGATGACAACAGTAACAACCACACAGGCATCTGTGTGGTAAGTACCCTGGTTATTATGAAAAAGCCAAAAAAACCCACTGGATTTGCATGCTTTAGAAAGCAGTATCTAATTATCTCTATATAGAATATATATAGAGAGATAGTATCCTTCAGGCCAAGACCAGCTTGAAGAAAGATGGCCGTTTTCATTATTTGAACGAAATAAAGTCCTCCTGCTAGAATAGATGTGCGGTTGGCAGTATCGGGAAGGTTTTAACTAAAAGTGATTTACAGTTATTAAACCAAACATCTATGGAGCTTTGTCACTCCCACCTGGTGTTGGCCAAAGGCCAGATGCCCCTCCAAGCAGCGGCCATTTTGCAGATTGATGTTAAGAATATCCCAGAAGTCCAAATTCTTTAGCAGGTGCTAAAAGGAGAGGTGGAATATTATTCTTTGCATCTGACAGTCCTGTTTAGATTTTTTTTTTATTGTCAACTGTTTTAAAATAAACAGTGAAATCTGCTTTTATTTGCACAGGACAGTCTTCACTGTGAGGGTCTACAAACACCAGTTACCCATCTGAAAAATGTGTAGAAATGAGCACTGCACACAAAGCAGTGACACCACACACCAACAGCTACAAATGCCTTAGCCTTTATCATTCATAGTGCCCCACTTTAAAAGATGTACAACCACTGAGCTATGAGTATAACCTTCCTGTACATATTTAACAACAGAGACACTGACCCGCAGCGTTACTAATCTTAGCATGAGCACACTACAAAGTAAAACTCTCCCAGATATTAATGTTAACCTGCACAGGCAAGTTAAAACAAACTGACAAATGAAGTACAATTGGTATGGAAAGTTAAAGCCAGATTTTCTTTCTGAGTAATTTTGTCATGACAAACATACTGGATGTCATCTGAGGCTGGTTCTGTGCAAGGATTTAATCCATGACCATAATGTAGGTCACTAGTTTTGATACAGTTTGTGCCTAGTATTCATTCCAAGGAATCAGACTCAGCGCCAACATCAACAGCTGTCAAGAGAGTACATGTGGTTTCTTTTTACACTACCTTTTAATAAAAGAAAATAATCCAATTAAGCAGATGTCACAGTATTTTTGCTGACTTCCCTATTTATTTCAATAATTAAAGCAGTATTTAATTTACAACAAAGCACCATACTCTAATTCTACACATCCAAGAATATCCACATTTAAAACCTGAACCGCCCTCGCCGTTTCTGCTGCCCTTTTGGTTTTCAATGAGCCTCAGTAACTCAAAAGAATTGCAACCAACTTGGTAACTAAAAAAGAAGGCTTTGTAGAATGGGAAAAGTTCACAACAGGGGAGGAAAAAAAGCCTTTCTAAAATAGCCAGGTGTTCACCTCAACCCATACCAACTTCAAACAGATGCAAGGACAGTAGTTGAATCTGATTTCAGACTAAGGACATGAAAGATGAGCTTTATATTCTTATGCTTTTATAATGTTACAACGGATTCATTTTTAGATAGAGAATAGTATACTCCCCTACTCTCCTATTCTTTCACATAAAGTTTGCTCTGAAAATAGCATGGCTGAGTTCCAGTCTTTCAACTGGTATTTGATCACCACCAAATATTTGCAAGTTCAGATTTTTACACATCCCACCCATCTACTTGATTGTAGTTCACATAGTATCTACCATGTTTTGTTCTACTTTTATAAGTAAACATACTGTGGCAAGTGACCAAGTCAGTCATGAAAACAGAATGAATTATTTTGAAATACAACACTGAAATAGTGTTGGAAGAAGAGCCCCTGACAGTCTATCACCCAAATGAAGGTTTAACTTGAGGAAGAGGTGGCTGGCCTGAGAGCACAATCCTACTTGGCAACGGAAGAAGTGGAGGTTTAATTAATGTACGGGTGGCAGGGCTTGTATGTGGCCGTGCATCCTCACAACACAAGGATCACTTTGTTCAACAAGGCTTAGTTTAAATGAACAAAAGCAGTAAGCAATTCTTCAGAAGACATTAAGAGCACAAGTAGAAGCTTGCAAGAATCTCACTATCCCTTTATCACAAGGAGATCCAATAATTTTCTGTAGAGTAGCTCCTAAGATCAAAATGGCACAGATATTCCAAGTCTATAATTTACCTACATGGCTGGCTTTATTTTTTTCTTTTAGAGATGATCTGCTGGATTTTAAACTAATTAAAATAAGTTTATACACCATTCTATTACTGAATTCTATTAAACCAAGAGTTGCATTCTGCTTAATGGACTAATGGCTATTACTAACTTAAATGCATTTATGTGTACAGTGTTATTAAAGCTTAAATACACAACAGCATTAGCAGATGATCAACTACTCACTTTGCAACCACAACCTGAGAGAGCAATTGCCCATTAGGGGACCTGGGTATATGTCCTGATAGCATGTCCAGTTCTGTGAATATATGCACCCTACTTCAGGATGCACATGCTTATTAATACACACTGGCATTTTAGACATGCGTTTTTCATCTCTACTGCCTATCACTTATTTACAGATTATGTGGAATGTACCCAAGCTTATATCAGATTTAAAAGATGCTTGAAGTTTCATTTCAGTGGTAAAAAAATACTAATACCTTCAATCATACCTTTTCTGGTCTTTGCATAGTCACTCCCTGAGTTCAACTCCACCCAATCCAAGTCTTTCCTGCACTTAACAGAAACATGTAAAGCCCAGAGGCTCGCTGTGCATTTTACACAGCTCCCATGCTAGACAGTCAGCCAGCAGATCAGCTGCTTGTGTGAAATCCTGGTATCCTCCTGTTGCTCACACCCAGCAAATGTATTCCCAAAAGCTTTAACTACCAGAGCCAGTGCTTCCTCCACAGGCGTATTATGATGCACTACAGAGAAGAGAGATAGCTGGCCTTATCAAGCTTGATCTATATCATACACGTACAAAAAGACAGAAAGATATGGCTGTTGACTTCGTGCAATATAACTGTGTGAGATTTTTTAAAACCTTCAGTTCAGTACTGGTATAGTCCTCCTGTAACTGCAGAGGCCAGTTTTGATTTAGCACCAGTATACAAACTTCATTTGAAATAAACTAAAAGTTGTAATTTCTCCTTCTTCCCACTGTCAAAACATTATTGGTCATTCATGATCTAAAGCTAAAATTGAGATAAAGATTCTCAATTCCATATAAAGACTTTCACAAACACCTACACCTGAAATAATAGGATTGGTACAGATTATTTCTTAATTTCAGAATACATTTTACTAAACTGGAGAACAGGGCAGTTACTTCCCCTCCAGGAGAAAGTGCCTTTTTACTATTGCATTTGTGATACAAGAAAAGATGTGAAATGTACAAATTTGGAATAAGAAATTCTGAAACAAATACAGATAAACTTTAAAAAGGATTTTAATGATTCATTTACATAGAATCAATATAAGAAAGTGACTTTTCAGTTAAGCAATTTCTGCATAACTTCCCATCATTAATTATTATATCTGACAGTTTGTTACATGCATTTTATGCCATTTAAGTAGCAGCAATCCAGGACAGATGTTTAATCACTCCATGTATTATGAGTTATTATAAATTTAGTGAACTATTTCAAACTCTCATTTTAACTAGGTCAAATTTTGTTACCAAGAGTGCAATAAATCATCATTTAAACTTTAATGGGTTGAAAGAAATTTAAACTGCAGTTCTGAGTGGGGAATATTTTAAGTGACATTGCTCAAACAAGCTAACTTTCTTTTGACAGAATAATGAAGCATGATTGCAGCGCAAGAGGAAAGTGCTACATTGGGCTGTTGAAGAATACAAACCATCATTTTAACTTCTTCGAGTACGTGTGAGATCTGACTTACGTAAGGTATAGTATTTCCACCACAAGACCAGGTTCTTGTAGCTGGTTGCCTACAACTCTAGCATATTCCCCTGAAGGAAAAATAGAGAAGTTTGTTATACACAAATAAAAGTCTCTGTCATTGTTTCCCCTTGCTGTGCTGTTATCACCATCATGTATGTGCTAGAAGCCACAAAGATCAAGTCCAGTGTTGTGACATCTAAAAACCCCACAAAACACTATATTCAAGATCAGATATGCTTTCTACAGTATCAGGAAGTAACTGTGATCTCCATTTTAAACTACACAGAGAAAAATTTGAAATTTATCAAAGTATAGTAAGAAGGTGTAATACACATAAGAGGAATTTTAGTGATTCCTGCTTGATCATGTCTTAGTGGTAGATTTGAGCAAAATACATTATTGAAATTACTTATATTCAGCATTTGATTCTATCATCCTACTATACTAGGAAGCATTCAACTGAAAAGAATATAGTCTATTATGAACTATCCTTTAAGAATTTTACTGATATCTTGATCTTAATCTTTTACACTTGGAAGATCATGTTTCTTACTGACAGCAATATGGAGAGATGAAAGTCACAAGCTCCGTTTGCTTCACCAACAAAAAAAGCTGATCCCGAAATTACCAGTAGGACAGTAGACCATCACAGAAAAACTATGGCTTACTTTTCATATGCTGTAGTACACCTACTTTTTTAAACAGTTCTAAAAGTGTTTCATTTACATTTAAAGCAATGTATTTGGGCTTAAAACAACTGAAACCAAATTGATTTTTCAGCTTCGATTATTTTTAATTGTTTCAAAAAGTTTGAAGTCAATTTACAACCTGTTCCAATTATCCCACACAATCTTTGAATTTCAGGCACATTAATCAATCCAGCTGCAGCAGCTGTAGTTTTTCCTATCTCAATTTCATAGAATCCTAGAACAGTTTAGGTTGGAAGGGACCTTACAGATTATCTAGTTCCAACCCCCTGCCATGGGCAGGGATACCTCCCACCAGACCAGGTTGCTCAAAGACCCATCCAACCTGGCCTTGAACACTTCCAGGCATGGGGCCTCCACAACTTCCCTGGGCAACCTGTTTCAGTGCCTCGCCACCCTTCAGAGTAAAGAATTTCTTCCTAATATCTAATCTAAATCTCCCCTCTTGCAGTTTAAAACTGTTACCCCTCATCCTATTGCTACAGTCCCCGATCAAGAGTCCCTCCCCAGCTCTCCTGTAGCCCCTGTGGGGACTGGAAGGGGCTCTAAGGTCTCCCCAAAGCCTTCCCTTCTCCAGGCTGAAGAACCCCAACTCTCTCAGGTCCACGTCCTTCTTATGTTGGGGGCTCCAGAGCTGGATGCAGTACTGCAGATGGGGTCTCACCAGAGTGGAGTAGAGGCGCAGAATCACCTCCCTCGATCTGCTGGCCATGCTTCTTTTGATGCAGCCCAGGATGTGGGTAGCTTCTGGTCTGTGAGCACACACTGTTGGCTCATATTGAGCTTCTCATCCACCAACAACCCCAAGTCCTTCTCCTTAGGGCTGTTCTCAAGCCATTCTCCACCCAGCCTGCATTTATGCTTGAGATTGCCCTGACCCACATGCAGGACCTTGCACTTGGCCTTGTTGAACTTCATGAGGTTCACATAGGCCCACCTCTCAAGCCTGTCCAGGTCCTTCTGGATGGCATCCCCCCCTCCAGCATGTCGACTGCACCACACAGCTTTGTGTTACTGGCAAACTTGCCAAGGGTGCACTCAATTCCACTGTCCGTGTTGCCAACAAAGAGGTTGAACAGCACCTGTCCCAATACTAACCCCTGAAGAACGCCACTTGTCACCGCTCGCCACTTGGACACTGAGCCACTCTTTGCTTGCAGCTATCCAGCTAACTCATCCACTGAGTGGTCCATCCATCAAATCCATGTCTCCAAGTTAGAGATAAGGATCTTGTGCAAACCATTTGACACTGTCCTGCACAAGTCCAAGGAGATGATGGCCTTATCCACCAACACTGTAACCCTGTCATAGAAGGCCACCAAATTTGTCGGACATCATTTACCTTTAGTGAAGCCATGTTGGCTGTCACCAATCACCTCCTTGTTTTCCATGTGCTGTAGTATAGTTTCCAAGAGGATCTGATTTCAAGTCTCCCTACTACTGACTAAACATTGATAGAGCACTCAACCACAATAGTGGCAGGGAATTTCCAACTCGCATTTGAAGAGATTAGGTACCACTACACTGCAACACTATGAACTGAAACAGAACATCTCTGGTGTATTCCCAATTATATTTGGGTATCAAAAGGGGATAGGTCACATGGAGGTCAGTGACAAGGAAGGGAATTAAATATTGCCTTTACAGCACCAGAATTCAATTAAAAAAAAGCAACTATCTCCACTTAAAATAACTTTGTTGATTCTGTTATTAGACATGTGAAGGCAGAATAGACAGTCTACATTTCATGTAAGTTTCAAATGTATTAAATACATAGGAAAGTGATACCAATAACAAGTTCAGTATAAAACACTTTGCTACCAGGAGGGAGAGAAACTGAAGTTAGAATATGAAAGCAGCAATAAGGAAATCAAAGGAGCTACAGTTTAGATTTCCAGTTCTCTAGGTAGTCCTCTTACAAGAAGAATTAAATTTGTATTTCAGTGGTTAAGACCTCCATATTCAAGTTGATCCAGCTCACCCCCAGAAGATGAGCAGTGATATAATGAAAACCAACTCTTTTCCAGGATGAGAGACACACACTTGTGATAGAAGTTTGTCTTCTGTTTAACAGAATGTTACTGTAAGAATTCATTTTTTCCAAGCTATTCTTCTAGTGTTGCTTCAAGTACTAAGAACCAGACACTAGACAAAATAAAGTTTTGTGCACTTAAAAGTCCTTTTCATGTAGTCAACTTCCATTTTCTCTTCCATTGGCAACTGTGAAAGGAATCTTTCAGATTAGAAAGGTATCTGACATGCATCGGAACCTGCAAAGATTACTCTGGCAAAAATAGTTTCCGAAACTACTTTTAATGTGTCTAGATTAAGAGACCACAAAATCCAACCAAATGCTGCAAGACATCCTTTAAAACAAAGAAGAGAAATTATGATTGGATTAAGATCAGACTTGAGAATTAGGTCAATTTTTTTTCTTAGACCCTCATGGCTGTCATACTCCAAAGCCTGGGAGACACATAAGTGTTAAGACTAACTAGAAGTATTAAAGGAGATCCAGAAACATTAAGTAGGCATGGTCTTCAAACCTTACCTACGTATTTGCAGGGTTACATTTCTGAACTGGGTTATGCTTACCTATGTAATTACCACCTCTGTAACAGAATTAGCTGAAAGAAGTCTTAATAGAAACCTACTTTTTGCTCCTTGCCAATGGCAACAATGACAGTCAGAAGGTGTCTCATTCTTTGTGCATCTGTTGGTACAACTGCAGGTATAGCACCTCTCTACAATCATCCCTGGTGCAGTCATCTGCAACCAAGTGAAAAATCAATTAAGCAACAGCCCAGGCTGCAAAACTGTATTAGAATGTCACCAAGTCTTCACTACTTTACCCTTAACAATACTGTCAGAAATTATAAAAATAGTTCTTTGAAGCAAGGTTTTTTCCCCCCTTTTCTTTTTCCCTGAGGAAATTTGTTAAAGACATGCAAGAAAGCATAAGGAACATGGTTAAACTTGGCTGCAGACTTCTCAGAATTAATCTACTGAGAGCAGCTATTCAACTTATTCCAACCCACAGAGGATTACTTTTGTCCCATTCTCTTCTGAACTTTCTTCCATTTTGATGCTGGGACTCTAGTCTCACTCCAAGGGAAGGCAGTGAGAGACTAGGAAAATCCACCAGACTGCCTTTTTTTTTCCCCCCCCTCTCACTATAGCCAGACAGTAGGAGCTAAACTTGAACATTTTTCAGCTGTGTTACACAATGCTTTTCCTAAATACTTTCAGAGCCATGTTGAAAAAATACCCACACTGGACGCACACCAAGGTAGCAGTCACCAGAAATGAGCTTGCTTGCTTGTCTCCAACATATAGCCACCTTCCCATGTTTTTGGATCCGCAAGACATACACAGTTCTTCCTCACAGGATGTTTTGCAGTTCCTAAGCAACTGAAGAGATTTTTTGTGGGTAAGCATTCATTCTCCTCTCTTGAGCTGAGCACAGTATGTTCACACTAGTAATTCTCAAACACAAACTACTTCTAGCTCCTGGTTCCCACTCACACATCACATCCCACAGCCCCACCCCAGATAAGTGGGCACTCAGGAGCTGGAGCCCTCAGAAGTAAGCCCTGCTGTCACAGCCTGGTCTACAGCCTCAGCACCAGATAAACCCACCAACTGCCAGAAAAGATGATACTGTAAACAAGTTTTTCAGAACTCTGCTTTGGTGCAAGGTGATGGTAATACAGACCATCTACTGCCTATTGCAACCCACACCTTCGACTTCTGCTTATTTCAGTAACAAGCTGAATTTTTCAAGTGCTGATCATGGATTACAGCATTTTATTAGCATGACCTTGTCAAAACAAATGAAGAGGTAAAAACACCAGGAAAAACAATAACTGTCACATTCTGCTAAACATTTCTCTGGAATTAGTCTTCACAATCTTCCTAGCAGTCTTAAAGGAGGAATAAAGCAATGAATGTAATTCCAGATCTATTGCTTACTGACTTGCCTATGCAAAAAACACATAGTTAATCAAGCAATATCCCTCTTGTACCTTCTTGGAAGAACCTAGATTGAGCACAGGTAAATCCATAAGTGATTCTGCAATTCGATTAGCAATTACTTCTCACAGATCATCCCACATGCTACAACATTCACACCATTCACTAACTTGTCCAAGACATCACTGGATTAACAACTTCTTCAGATAGTACCAGTAAACTTCCATAAATATTCTTCTCTACTCTGAAGGGAAGTACCGATGTATTTTTGCCATTGAGTTCTACTAAGAATTAAACTTACTTCGCACATTCCTACACTCAGCTTCTATTACTCCAGTCCTCTTTTATTGGGCAGATTTCCCCATACTGCTAATGTAAATAGGCATCTCAGTCAATGAAATCCTTTTCCCCTCCACCACAGGAGTCTGGTAAACAACATGACTTCTTAAAGTACCTGCCTTCCCTGAAGTTCCAGCATAATGGCCTATGAGAAAAAATCTACCCAGTCTACTGGGAACCCAAGAAACCCCTAGCAATACACAACAATGCTGCAGCAGAAAAGCAGCCCAGAGATCTTTTTCACCTACTCCTGATGTAGCCTGTAACGCAAGCTCCTCAGTAATGGGCTTCTGCCATACTCCCACATTTTATACACTTGTTGGGTTGCATCCACATATTCAAATGCAACTCGTGTTCCCAAGCGTGCTGCTATACCTGGATATACTTGCCAGATTTCCCTGGAACATGGTACTCTGTCCAACCAGTTGTGACAGCCTTTTTGCTGCAATAAGAATAAATCTTTCCCTATATTGCCTTTGAAGCCACAAAGCAAGAACAGGCTTATTCAATAATCTACACCACAACTGTTCTGAGCATCATTCAGTGATTCAAACCTCAACACGTACCCTAGATCCAAAGAGCGGTACCTCCTGAAGATAACAGAAGAGTTATGATGTTTCTATAATGACTTAAGGCTACCACCACTCAGTCTTGAAGGGATGCTGAGGGATATTATGAATTTGTCATCTACAGATGAAAGTGTATGCTCTAAGGAGGAATAGGAGCTAGTTACAATTCTTACCTTACAATTCTAGTACTGGCACCTTGTACTAATCTTTCCCCCTCAAATGCTCATGTTGCTGCCCAAATAGCTCTTCAAAGCTAAGGAGAAAATAGGTTTTGAATGTACCCGTCTCCAAGTTAAACTAAAAGGCCAGTTCATGCAAAATATTTTTCTTCCATGCTTATGGGAGGATTTAAATAAATCAGACATATCAATTTTCAAAATACTAAGTGTAAGGGAGTGCTGCTAATCAAATGTATATGTTTCACCAAGACTGAAGTGACACAGAAGACTGTTCCCCACAACTCATACAAGCTCATTTTGCGTTAGCCGCTAGTTACTCTTCTTGCTATTCTGCATTTTCTGTTTGTCCCAGCATGTCCAGTTATCTCACCACTTAAGTTCTCCATATTTCATGGGGATATAAAGTATCCTTTCACTAAGTATAGACTAAGGTAATAAGATGAGGTTTTTGAAATCTATTTTGTGCTTTCCTAAAAGGGTAAAAGGCACATAAGCCTGGCACAATGTTTTAACCCCAGATTTTAAATAATTTAGCCTTCTTGAGAAGACTACCTTCTTCCACACTGAAGCTTTTCTTTTAGCTTACAAATTCAAAGACTTAATCAAAATCAGACTATTTAAAACAACTGGCAAAATCAGTAGCTGCACTTCAAGAAAACATATTTTGGCAAGATATTACTGCAGCACACACCTACATCAGATGTCTGTGGACTAGCCAGTTAAATTGCTAAAGAGTATATATATTAGTAAGGTCCTTTTGCTCTTGACATTTAAGTATCCTATTTTGAAAACCACTCTCATACTTTGTATTGTGAACACTTGCAAGATCATTGGTAAACAGACAAGATAGAATGGGTGAAATAAAGCCTTATATTATATCCCTGTTTTTTATATCCACATATTTTTATTCCTATTCTACATATTGGAAAATCAGCAGTAATTGATGGTTATTTGTTGTAACTATTTGTAATAGTCACAAAAATGGACAAGTATTTGATTTCATACGGTTATTCTTAAATTTAAAGTTAAATTTTGAGTAACAATTTAAGCCAAGAAAACCCATTTAGAGATGTAAAATGAAATGAAAAATACTTTGTATCTCAGGTGAGAGACTAAGTTGTAAATAGAAGGCTAACCTGTTAAAAACAGGAGAAAACCTAGAACAAGTTAGCTTTGTGCTCATTACAATATTTCTGTCAAGCTGTGCATCTTGTTCTTTTAATTCCCTAGTAGTTCCTTAAAAAAGCCTTGCTTGTCTTCCTACAAGAGTCACTATGACAAAGGTTCTTAAAGGATCACATCACTTAATCCTATTCCAATATTTTTCTAAACTGTATGAATAACAAATTAATAACATGAAATTCACTTAACCATAGCTTGAGCTGAGTTAGATGTTAAAACTCAAGAGCTTTTCTTCAAGTTTATTTTTAGAAGTATAAGCGATGAAAACCTAGAAGTTAGAAAATAGTAATTTCCAGGCAATTTGATTATGCACTGAGCATCTTCTATATAGCTAGATTTAGTCTCTAGTGGAGAGCAAGTTTTCATTACCACTAACAGTAAGAAAAAAAAAATTTAAGGAAAAGGTAGCTAGTTACAAAATCCTCAAAAATTGCAAGAAGACTGCAGAACAGAAAATATGCACATATGCATTCTGAAAAAGAGGAGAAAAGCCGTATTTGCTCTTGAAACAAAGCATGATACGGGACAAACTTTTCAGAAAATAAGTACCTAGAATCAAGCCTGTACACCATGAAAGTTGCCATTTCAAATCATTACAGGTACATCCACTGTTTTTGCCACAGACCTAAACTCAGTAGCCAGGCACTACAGGTAAGAGACAGTGCTTTGAAACTCAGTCTCAAAAAGCAGGGTCTAGAATTTAGTAGGCTTTGAGGCATGAGATATTTTTCTTAAATATTTTATCTATTTGTATGACCAGATCACTATTAAAATTAATGTATATTCCTGCTACAGCATTACAAATACTTTTCATTAAACGTAGGATGTTCAAAGCCTTAGAACAATTTCTATTTATGCTACTGAAAGTTTCTTACCTATTCAGACATTCAAAATCCTTTGAATAATCACCTTGGGAAGAATGACTCTTCTGACATGTTTTGTAAGGTTTTATACTAAAAGAGGCAAGAATAGCAGGTTAGGTATATGTTACTAGAAAAGTCTTTTAAGAGCTAGAATAATCCAAAGTGTTAAACAATGACAGAATAAGCACATTTAATAGATTTTTCATACTTGGTTTAAATACTTTGGTTTAAAGAGTGTCATATCAAATAAAAATGATGTACTGTTTCTCCTTTTCCACTCTTTCATTAACAAACTCTAGGGAGATGTGAAAAGGTCATGTTTCCTTCTTTGGGTTTGCCTAACCTACTGAATGCCTTATGATTACACTGTACAGCCACACAGCCAGTTCCTCCTGACATTGCTTAATTAAAGCCTGAAAAACTACACTGACTTCACAACAGTCATTACAAAAATCTGCAACCATGGTGTTTTAAGCTGAGATCTCTGCTTACACAAGATCCATCTAAAGCTTTTGCTTCACCCATTTCCCCTTGAGTAAAGGGGTCCTGAACAGTTTACACTGAACAGTAGGAGGTGCCTACATTAAGCATCAGCAACCTGAAGGATCTGAAGTGACTCTCGTTAATATTTCATTTCTTTCCATAATAAGATGTGGCACTTGTACATCACTTACATGTTCTAAATTAAGCACCTTTTTACTGAAGAGCTACATCCTGAACAGAAGAGTTCAAGCAAGTGACCAGATGCCAACTTCCAGGAAGTTGTCAGCCATATGGATGTAGCTGTAACAGCACCACAACCTGATTGCCTGTGCTCTGTGCCCATCGCAGCCGGCATTAAGACCTTTGGGCTACACTACTCAGCAGTGGCAGCTACCAGCCAGGAAGGGAGATGGGGACATATCCATGGGGAGTGACCAGCCAGACAGGAACAGCAGCCTCACCACCTCTCAAGGTCTGTCTGCCCAGTGACGAGATGACACTGCTACAGCCAAAAGGAAAGAAACAAGTTCAGCTTTCAGTCTTGGGTTCTCTACACTGTTAATAACAGTTTGGTTTTCCTATGAGCCTTTACTATGGTGTAATACCTTTGCCATATATCCAAGATTTTAAAATGAAATATCCTTGTTCTAAACACATAACTTTCAAACTGAAAGTCAATAAAAGAAAACAATTTTGTCACTCTAATATTGGGAAAGATATTTGAAGAACCCAAACCAAGAAAAAAAGCAGATGAATACATCTCTTCCCTGTCAGCTTTTTGGAAAGCCAAATACAAAGTGTGGGAGATCACGAGGAATTAAAGAGGCTGAGAAGACACTACTTGGGAATTAAATGGGAAGGACTAGGAATTGGAAACATTGAATACATGGGAATTGAGACTGAACAAGAATCCTAATGTAATACAAAAACATGACAAAAAAATGAACATGAGGTTGCTAAGGGAGTTTTCTTTAATTTGGTATTATATGCTTAATATCCAAAGACTCACTTTTTTCATAAACTGCTTCATAGGAACATTTCTTCACTTCAAAAGACAGAGTCTACCTGGATCTATGCCTGGGCTGAAAGTCAAGGAAGTTTGGAGACTAAATAACACTGAAAACAAACAGCAAAGAACAGTCACCACAGATTTATAACACACTGTGCTAATTAGAGTACAGAACTTGCACAACATTCTTTTAAGCTAACCTAAATGTGATAAATTAGAAAAAGGAATTAAGTTATGTTGGATATAAGAAGCCTGTCTTAAGTGCTATAAGGAATAAGAGGGTGAGTTTTACTACTGTTGTCCTAAGTACCTACAAGTACATAAAAACCTCACTCACTTCAATTCCAGAAAGAGCAGGAGAAGACAAATTAGCTTTACTGACTACCAAAATGCAAACAATTTTTAGCATTTCAAGCCATAATTTATATTTAATGTGGCAGAACAAGTTTCAAACTACAACTCTAAGAAAATTTATCTTCTATTACATCACACACAAATTGTGTATTTCTACACTATGCACACATTATGTAGAGATGATCCTGTGGATTATGATTGGATGTCCAACAAAAGGCTTTCTCTTTTCTACTGAAGATGCTGCTATTTGATAAAGCTTGTCTTCCAGGATAAACTTTGACCTGCTACAAAAAAATGTAAAGGAGGGAAAAAAATTTCTGATCAGAATTTTTGTGTTGTCTAAACCAAGAAGTCCTGAATATTGATATGCTTACAGAAAAACCCCAAGTAGTTCTGTGGATAAATAACGCTTCTCAGGGAAAATGAGATTGAATGAGGAAAAAAGGACAGTTTCTTGATAAGATTTAAGCTTCCAAAAATCTACTTAGAAAAGGAATATAAAACATTAAACACTATCCTCATATCACTAAACATAAGTGAGGATAATACTCTTCAAACTTGGAAGGTAGTTACTACAATAAACAGATTTATAAAAACACAGGATTAGTAAATTCAAAAAGACTAAGTTTTTAACAGCCTAAACCATTAACACAGTACCTCTGAAGTAACACATTGCCTCAAGAGGGAGGGAACATTTAGAGGAAAACAAGCAGAAGGGATTATGTAGAGGAAAACATGCAGGAGAAGGGTGGAAATGCAATCAAACTAAGAAACAAGTGACCCATCCTAATTATCTCTGATAGCAGATGCTGCTAACAGATGCTCTCACATTATGCTCAAAGTACAGCTGTGAGAACCAGAAACAGACACCAGAGATGCTAAACTCAAAGATGCATCCCTTGCACCTCAAAAAGACATACTTGAAATATCATTCCAGGCTGACGAAGCACATTTCTTCCAATGACTGCTGCATTATCAAGCAATACAGATGTACACTAGGCCCTTTTGCTTAAGCTGTTAATTTTAAGGCTTCACAGGTGTTGTCAGAAAAAGATATCAAGGATTATTAGCAGATACACTAACCCTAAGAAACCATTTATTCAATTCATAGTTTTAATATGATGACAGTTACATTGTCTTGTCTCATTTACCTTATCTGGTCTCCAGTCAACAGAATTGTACAGAAGAGAGTAAAAGCTACTTGGAAAAAAAAAAATCAGGTAATAAAAGCATTTCAAACTGCCCAAAAAGTTTTACATTACAAGCAATAAAGGGATTATAATTTACTTGAGTATCTCAAGGGTTATTGCTCTTGGAATTTTTTTCCTAATATAGGTTCAGCTTTTAAGTGTCATAAACCATGAAAACTTGAATAAAAAACAGCTTTAAGACAACTCTATCTGTTCAGAAATAAACCTAAAAGCTACAGCAAGATAAGAGACATCAGCAGGAGATCTGCACATCAACAAACCAACAGAAGTATAAATAGCCTAGTGCAAATTACAACTTTCTGATACCTTCAGGATGCTAGAAATCTCCAAGGGCTATGCACAACACTGCATTTTTCAGAGTAGCATCTAACTGCTCAGGGTTGTAATTAATTTAAGGTTTACCAACTACAAGAGTATAGTTGTAGTAAGAAAGAAAACATCTACTTCCCAGACTCCAGTCTTTTGATTCAGTGAAATATTCCAGTACTAATACCTGCTATAGTCTTTATCAACAGCCATCAAAAACACCACTGAGGTGCTCAGCCTTTCCACGTGGCTGACAAGTTTCCAACCACCACCAGTGGGAGTGTTTCTGTTGGTTTTTACACTGGCAAAACTAGTGTAAACTAGCTAGGCAAAACTATAATAAGCTGGGCTCAAACATGCTGAGGAAAATATTATGCCATCATTTACATTCAGTGGGTCATCATCAAGGCAAGACTAACTTAAGACTTTCTAGAACGCAGTTTTCTGTGATTCCACTTAAAACCAACGAGCAAAATGACTGCAAATCATATTTTCACAAGTTTTCAAGTTCCCTTTAAGAAAGTCCTCATACACAAGTAGTTACCTGCCAAGGCACCACAAAAAGAAAGAAGTGACGCTACAACCCACCTCTGAGAGCACTGCAGCTCCCACTGACTGCTTTTAGAGGACAGCAACACAAAACTCTTACGGGACCACAAAATATCAATGCAGCCTCCAATATCATTAGCTGAAAACAGATGGTAGTGTGGAGAGCCTCGGTCCCTGGGCAGCTCACTCATCAAGTTACTCTATAACTCCAGAAGTTTTCATTTAGAAAAAACAACAGTTCAGTTACCTCCATGTCCAAGCCAGGATGGCTGGAGACAGCAGTAATGGCTATGGAATCATGATGGCTGATCTCTCTGTGCCCAAAGGGACACTCAGAACCTATAAAAAAAGCCCCAACCTTTAAATACTGCTTTTGGACACTCGCTATTTTGGATGTTACCACCCCCGACGTGCCAGTTCCCACCACAGCCCAGCCGGGAGGAGCGAGCCCGGTGGGGCAGCACGGCAGAGGCCCCACCGCTGGCGCTGCCCCCGCCCAGAGACCGTCTCCCTCCGGCGCCACACCGCTCCCCACCAGCCAGCGGGGGCACAGCCGCCCAGCCAGGACCCGCCGCCACTTCGCACCCCTCGTTCCGCCGGAGAAAGCGGCCCTACACCCGGAGGAGACTGCCTCAGGAGGACCCAGGCGCTGCCAGGCTGGGGAGCTTCGTATCCTGAGGAGACCGGAACTCAGAAAAAGCCCCAGAGCTTCCTGCTAGCCATTACCGCACGCACCCGCCCGTCGCCAACCGTCTCCTCCCCTGCCCCCGCCAGGAACCCACAGCCGCTCCACCGGCAGCGGCAGCACCGCCAGCCATGAGCTCCGCACCCCACCGCCGCCACCCTTAAATGGCTGGGAGCCCCTCCGAGCCACGCCCCTTCCCGCTCCGTAACCAATGCGGATCGCGCTTGCTGAGGAGGGGCGTGGCGAGCGGGAAGCTGGCCAGTAGGGCGCGCTGTTGTTGCGGGGGTGGGGCCGGGGTTGGCCGGTGTGTGCGGCGGGCTGGGCGGGGGGGGGCCGGTGGCTGCGAGGGGCACGGCCGGCGCTCGCTGCCTCC
>VZSZ01001716.1:0-24785 GCA_013398815.1 Ibidorhyncha struthersii | reverse complement strand
GCTGGAAGGAGCTGTCGCCGCGGTGGGGTTCGGTGTGCCCGGCTGGAGCGCGCCCCCGCGGGCGGCCAGGGCCGGCATCCCGCCTCCGCCCGGCAGGAACAACCGACACGAAACAGAGAAAAGGGCTGGGTTTGGTCGCGGTCTTGGTTTGGTTGAAGTATTCCGGGTGAAAACTGTAGTTTAAACCTCCTGCTGCACTTGTTACTTCAGAACCAGAAGTAAAAAAATGGGTTTTTCTTTAAGTAAATAAATCCCCTTTGTTCGCTTTATCTAACTGGACTCATTGAACGAATCACTGCTTGATTGTTCTTCTGGGCTAACCTATTTAGTCTTTAGAAAAAACGACGAAAAAAGAGAGTACAGAAATACACAACTGCACGGGTGAAGATGAACTGTGAGACCTCTACCAGTTTCAGCGAAGCGGGATCTAACGTAATACTCTTTTCCGCTCTACTCTTCAGCAGATGTTTATCTTTTCTGCTAGGTTTTCAATGAGCTCTGTGACCTTCCAGGATAGGCACTTGTGCTGTTTTATTATTTTTATGGTTTGCAACTGTTAGAGCGCAAATCAGTGTCATCTTGCGGGCATAGAGAACACTCGCTCCTTGTTTTTTAAGCAGATGTTTTTAGTCTAAAGGCTGTCATGTTTTTTTTTGTATTTTTTGATTCTTCAGTTTTTCTTTATGGTGGCATATGTTGTGTCTGTTATACTTCCTTGATGGTATTTTTCCCCCCATTTTTATCCCCCTCCTTTTTTTTTTAAACGTGGTCATCGAAGGTAGATATGAGGCCTCACCAGTGCCAGCTAGTGTTTAATCTGTGTCTGAACTATGGCTCTCTTGTTAAACACCCAGAATAGTACTTACCTGGTCATATAGTTAACATGCATAACCCAGGCAAGGATTTAGAAACTTCCATGGAAGGTAAAAGCTCTCGATTCCATTCACGAGCAGTAGAACTGGAGCTACGGTGCTGGGCCTGCAAATCAAAAGGCAGATCAGTCTTTTCACTCAACAAAAACTTCCAGCTACCTTTTCTCTCCCTGCTAATCTGCCCCGTTTGTGTCTCTGCAGCTGCAGCATCCGAGTGCTGAAGTGAGAGAGTATGCCTGCGCCAGTATTTCCAAGCTGTTGCAGCAGCAGCACGTAATCCCAGCCTTCCTCCAGAGAGACGTTGTCCGCTGTTTAGGACCATTGTTGATGGATCACAGTTTAGCTGTTCGCGAGACAGCTGCTGGTGCTCTCCGGTAAGCAATTGTTAATATTCAGAGTTTGGATGAGGTAGTGCTGGCATATTAAAGAAAAGAGTGGGGTTTTTGCTGCTAAAAGCCGTGAACTTGAATGCCCGCCCCTCTTGCTTCACCTGCGTTTTGAGTATGTATGCCTCCATCAGTCGAAGTCACCGGGAGAAGGGCTTTTTGGGCTTTTCTTGCTCCAGTAGGCTGCCATGAGACTTTAATGTCAGGAGCAGGATTTAAGTTAGTTACTACTGTTTTGTCTTCTCCCAGTGGAAACGTGCTGCTTTCCATACTTATGTTAGGGGGGAAAAAAGCCAACAGTAGTATGAAGAAATATGGAGAACTTGAATGCTGTTAATATTGCACTTTGTGTCTCGATGACGCTGTAGGAGAGGATGCACGTAGCTGGCTTTTGAGAAACTTGTAAATATTGAACAGCGTTATTTTGTGTTGGTATTCTGCAGTCAGACCTACAGCTTGCTTTATTTGTACAACAATATAATGCTAATGCTTGTTAGCATTCGTGTTACATCTTATACTGAGATGTATACCTGACAGAAGCCATGGTTTAGTACAGGTAAGCTTTCCAGTTATGCTAGACAAGTAATTGAAAATAATTTACGTTTTTTTGCCTAACACCAAAGGTATCCTTTTGTGTTAGGAAAGTAGAAGACTAAACTTACTGATTAAGCAGATTGGTTTTAAAACATAAGTACCATAACGTTTAGAGAAGAATACCAAATACATGGGGTTTTTGAAACATTCCTGGGAAGTACTGTACCTGATCCAAAGCATTTCTTTTTTTTCCTCAGAAATCTGAGTGCTTGTGGAGGATTTGAAGTCTGTGATGATATGGTGACAAAAGACATTATGACACCCCTTGTTGCACTTCTGAAAGAGGTACGTTTATTCTTCTTCTGATTTAGAAACTGATTTAGCCATTGAATTATCCCATTTTCAAAAATAGCTCAATTTTTGTAGCTATTACCAAGATAAGATATTCGAAAGATCTTTTAAAAGACTTTCAGTAGGTTTAACAGTACAAAAATTATTCTAGAGACTTCAGACCTCTTGCTTCTGCCTTCTGACCCGCTAACTTGGGTCCATGGTGAGGTTTGCTGGATAGGATGATTTTTGCTTAAATGGTCTCGAGTTTTTTTGGGTCTGGACCCTCAGTCAAGACAAGTCTATTCTGTCAGTCAAGATCCAAATCTAACGCTTATGTCGCAACGTTATTCTAGTGAGGTTTTTTGGGTAAACAGTTTTGTCTAAAATGAAAGCTTGGTTTTACAGTTGGGTAGTTACTGCTATTGTAGAATAATCTGTACTGAATACCTGTTCTTTGTTTGGTCCAGGTGTTGCAGTGCAGTTTGGAAATTGCATTGAATTCTGTCACCTGCTGTCTTTCTATGCGCAGCCTTGAGCAATACCGTCATTTTCTGTATGTTTCTTCCCCATTTTAAAATATGGGTAATAGCATTATTGTAAAGCACAGCAAGGTATTAGCTGAATTAATCTCTGTGTGATTAGAAAGAACTGTTGAAAATTGCATACAGAATGTATTAGCAAGAAACAGCATTTCAGGTTCTAAAATTGCTAAGTATTTCTTTATTTAAAAAAATGCTTCTGAAGACTGTTGAATGCAAAACAAGTACTGTAGGAATCTTTCTACAAGAGGAAAAGAATCATCAGTGATTCAATTCCATTGTGGCCAAGTTCTCATAAAGAATAGGAAACTAATCAGGTTTTCCGGTAATAAACACTTCATGAGAGATCTCTCCATTCACTCTGCCGCTAATGTTTTAAGTTTTTGCTTTTCTCTTGGCTTGTTTGTTTCCCAACCCTGGTTCTCTTGTTTGGTTGTAGTGCAGCACTGGACTAGATGCTAACCAGCTCTCTCCAAAGAAATGCAGGGAGACGAACAAAAATTATATTGAAGACATAGCCAATGAGGCTATTAATTTGCTGTGGAATGTATGGTAAGTGCTGTGTAAACACTGGCCTTTTAGAAGAGCTAAATTAAGTTGTTCCTGGAAAAGAGCATGGTAATTGAGGCAGAAAAGAACTGACTCTCCTTGCATGGGAAGATGTATTCAGTTGCTGATTCTGATTTCTGATGATGTCGCTCCTGTGTGTGCCTTGCTTAATAAATGGCAAGCCCTCATCTGAGCTGACGTACAAGTTTATCTTCTACCATAAATTACTTTTGTAAGTGAAGGATTCTAAAACTGCACAAAGTTGCTCATTAGTTTTAGGAGAGTGGCAATTTTTTTTTCTTTTGGTTGTTCATCCTAAGTTGTGACACTGTTTTTTGAACGTGTTCTGTCATAGTCTTCTTATATATATTTATACATATATATCTCCTTATCATGATACAGGAGAGATGGAGAAAATTAAATTCTGATCAGTGGATTCCAGTGCTCTGGGAATATGAGGAGTTTTTGTCCTATTTTTTGCCTCTGCAGGTCAAAAGTTAATATTGAATGTTCGGACAAACTATCCCTTAGTGACTGAGGCACTGATACAAATTATGTGAGAAAGAATGTGACTTGTTCAATTAGTCTACATTGGAAACGCCAAGTGAAGGAAGAGAAATCGCAACACTACTAATACAGAAATGGCTATAAACGTTGAATTGATACAAACCTGTTCTGAAAGTTCTCTTTTTTTGTTGTTTGTCTTCCTTTTGTAATAACTCCACATCATTATACACTTTGGTCCATCCAGAATTTTGTTTTGTACTGTGCAGTATTTCAGTGGAGCTGCCTCTATGTCTGTACGGTTGCTGGCTTGAGGCCTTATTTGTAAATTACTTTTTTTTTTTAGAGATTGGAATCTCGAACAGTACAGAAACTGCTTCCTCAGCACCTTACACAGAATTCATGACCCTTTGTAACTCTGACTCAACAATGTTTTGTGTTTTTTTTTTTGTCCTTTTTTTTTTTTTTACTGCTTGTGTAGACATAAGTGCATTGGAATAGGAACTATAATCATTAAGTGTGCTATAAATCACTTCTGTATTTTGAACTCTGTGGCAATGACCGTGAACTGCTGACTTCATTGCCAAGTTTGGTACTGATAAAATTGGGGCTGACATTGATGCTGAGACATAATATTGTCAAAAATAAATTTTGAAGATATTTTGAAAAAGACCCTCATAGCTAGTTAGGTCCCATGCTTTATTAGTTTGGATTTGTCTTGTATCAATGTATTAGTTTAAAAACAGCAATAGCTGTGAAAACTTGAAGAAACACAATTCTCACTGTTAGATAATTACAGTCAGTGTCACGTTTAGCATTGCTTTAGCATGCGTTTCTGAATGGTAAGAGCAGTCATTTTCTGCAGTAAGTGAGTATTGATGCGAGGGGCAACAGCCCGCTCTGTCGCCAGTGACTTTGTGGATGGTCTTCCCTGGCTGCAGAAAGTGCTGGGCTGGCTTGTAGCCCGCAGCTATACGCTGCCTTTCACGCTCTTGCTGGCTCTGTCTGCATCAGACTGTATTTAGGCTCCCAAATAAACTCCCGGATACCGTGCATGAGGAAGCAGCTGGCAGAAGCCAGCTTTCCTCAGGGGTGTCCAGGGTGTTGCAGCCTCTCCTTCTCCATTTTACATAGAGCTGATCGTAACGTCAATAACGAAGGACAGCTCTTTGACTAACGTGTAATTCTTTGGTAGGTTTTTAAAATGTGAGTGATAGTGAGTACACATTACTTAAAATGTTGTTACAGTATTTTTTTCCTGGGAAAAGTGTTTTATTAACCTTTTTTATGCATTAGTGAATGCAACAATACGGCAGTATACATATTCAATAAAGAAGGATGTCTGGAGGCTGTGTTACATTACATGAAGAAATTTTCCACGAATGTGGATCTGGCTATTTCAGTAGGTAAGTGGTAAAAGAGAAGATAAGGATTTAAAAATACTTTTTTCTTTATTATGTGAATGTAACACTGATGTCACATCCATTGCATTCATGCACCTGCCTTAGCATTACTTAAACTTTACACTGAATATAAGACTTTGAATTCCCTTCTGAACAGCACATTGTTCAGAAGTTGACATCTGTTGTGCTTGTTTTCAGTCCGAAGGGGAACGGCTTATTGGTGGTTACAGGGGAGGAAAAATTTTGTGGAAAGAAAGCCGTAGATGGAAGCAGTGTTTGTCATTTTGTTTTCTGGTTTTGAAGGGTTTAATTTGTGCAGCAAAGCACATAGTCCATCTAAAAAAACCCCAAACAACTCCTAGCACTTTCAATATGGTTTTACTTGTAACATCGTTAGTATAGGATGGGACCTGTACTAAGGAGGATGGGAGCAGTCTTTTTTCAGTGGTGCCCAGAGATAGAACAAGGGGTAACGGGCACAGACTTGAACACAGGAAGTTCCATCTAAACATGAGGAGGGACTTCTTTGCTTTGAGGGTGGCAGAGCACTGGCACAGGCTGCCCAGAGAGGTGGTGGAGTCTCCCACTCTGGAGACATTCAAAACCCGCCTGGACGCTGTCCTGCGCAACCTGTTGTAGGTGACCCTGCTCTGGCGGGGGGGTTAGACTAGATGATCTCCAGAGGTCCCTTCCAACCCCAACCATTCTGTGATTCTGTGATAGTCTTATAGTGGTCTTACAGGTGTATGTGCTTGCAGCATTTTTTTGGTGTCCTCCCTAGTCAGTATACAATGGAGAAGTTGACTTTTGAGTAGCTGAAATGAACACGGCCAGTTCCCTGTCTGATGCGGTACTGTCCTCACCTGTTTTACATACAGGTTTGCCATAGAATGTCTTTCAATCTAAAACACAGCTTGTGAAGGACAGGGTCGTACCATTACAGCGTGATGCTGCACGCAATGTTTTTTCTTCTCTCTGTGTTTCATTACTCCAGCTTTCAGGAAGATAATTCTTTCTCATTAGAGTGAAAGCTACTGTTGGGTTTGTTAATTATCTTTGTTGTTGCTGCAGCAAACTGCTTGCAGGCAGTGACTGAAGATAATCCAGATCTTCTTTCCTCATTTAATGCTTCTGCACAACAAGTATTGGAAACCGTGATGTTGTGTCCAGAGAGCACAATGAAGCATATCCTTCTGAGAACACTGATAGCAGGTACGGTGCCGGAGGGTGGTGGTCGCTTTGCGATGGAGAGTACGGCAGGTAAAGGAGGGTGGGAAGGACGGAAGGCTTGGTCTTCTCTGCTAAACCCTGGACGTTGGATCGTCAAAGCCTGTATAGATGGTTCATGAAGTTATTTCTGCCTTTTGGGATTGTGTTTTGGTGTGACCAGATATTTGCAACTAGTTTTAAAACTGTCTTAAATGCTTGATTGTGAATTCAGTACCTGCTCAGTATCATAACCCATTTTAACTGTTCATTTGGTTTTCAACAGTGGAACGAGTCAATGATAAAGTAGTACAGGAATCCTTTTGATCCTAATAGGTGTGGATTTTTACCTCTGATTCTCTACCTTGCATTATTCTTTCTACCACAAATGCTCAACCATGGCGATTTTTGATACTGGATTGTAATAAATTAATTCTGAGAATACTTAGAAAGTGGTTATCTCATGGATTTGTTATTGCAGGTAAAAAGTTCTCACCAAGGTCACTCCACATAAATACTCTGCCTATACTTACATGCTGAAATTTACTTGAGTTTAGTATGTGGGCGTAACATAGTTATTACAGATGAGTATATGAAATGTTAAACAGAAAAAAATATACAAGTCTCTAGAGAAAAGACTCGAGCGTTCATACTGAAGTATAAGCACTGAGTATTTTAAGTAGCGGAGGCTGTGTCCTTAAAAAATACGTGGCTGTTACAGAGCTGAGAATTGACTGTTTTAGTAACTTTTGTATTTCAACTCTCTCATGTTTAGGCACTATCTGGAATATCAAGGATACCATTCCACCAGGCAGCCTGGGAAGCATGGTTAATGCAATCCTGAAGATTTTTTCAGAAGCGTTAGCAATAGATGCTGGCGAAACAATTATTCGTATGAATGAGGCTGAAAAAAACAGGTTAAAACTTGCTGCGGAGCCAGAAACAGAGGAGAACATGAGTGATGTTATAGACAATTGTGTTTTGAGTGAAGATGACATGGAAGAAATACCAAAGGGAAAAGTCAGGAGAGAAAATGACATTTCAGATCTACTTCCCGTAAGTGTGTCTGTCTGGCTCTCGGGCAGCGTAGTGCGTTTGGCTGAGCATCAGACTGGTCTTGGCTCAGCGTTAGCCAGAGTGAACCGCCTACGAGTTTTACTAATCCGAACTCCCAAATCGCATGGCTGTTTTAGCCGAAACTTCAAAGACGAGCATGGAGAATTTCAGCATAACTTGTTCCAGTGTGGTCAAGTTGCATGGCACATCAGGAAAGCACATTTCCGTTTTTTTTCCTCTGGTGGAAGATACAGGCTTTTCTGAGACTTCCACCTGTAGCTACTGCAGGGAGTTCTGATCTCCGCATGAGGAGAGTGGGACTTCTAGTGGTTGTAACCCTTCAGTCGGGAGTGGAGGTGACACAGAGGTTAACTAATGCATTCACTAGTGTGTACATGAAACCAGTAACAGAAATAAATATTTCTGTTAGGGCTTTAGCTAACATTACATAATCTTCTCTGTTACAACTTTAGTGCAGGTGGTGTTCCTTAAAGGTAAAATTTGTTCTGAAGCATCCAGCAGAAAGATGATAGTGGTTTGGTTTTTTTTCCCCTTCCCCTCTTCTTTCTTTATTTAATGGGGAGGGATGAGAAGCAGAAGTGACTGGATTGTATTTTTAACTGACAGCCCAAGTACTCTAAATTGCGCTGCAATGTTTTACAAAATTAAATTTGGTTCATATTTTTCTTTTTTAGTCTGATAAGTGGGAACTGAAAGAAGTGACAGCTTTACTGGCGGCTCAGCAGACTGCTCTGGAAATCATTGTTAATATGTGCTGCAGCGACGGTTTGTAGGAATCTCTTTCATTGCAAGTGTTGTGTTGCATTTTGTTTCAGGAATAGGTCATGTTTTGTTTGCTGTTCGGTGATCTTAGCTTTTAAGGGTGAATGCACAAGGACTTCTTGTCCCTGATACCTTCGTCTGTGGGGCAGTTTGGACTGTAATTTCTGTTACTAATTTAAGTGGTTTTTTTTCTGATGTAAGTAATTTCTCACTTAGATTTTTTTTTTTTTTTGCATGATGCTAACGTGTACCAACATTTAAGAACAAACAAAAAACTACTTGTGCCGATGGGAGATTTCATAAAAAGTATTACAGTAAATTTGTGCGGTTGGAGCATGGTCTGGGTGTTTGTCTGCTACAGTATGGGTGTGAATCCTATCGCAGGACTGGAGCATGTTTTGTTTTTTTTTTTTTTTAAAGCAGATAAATTTCTAGTTTTGATTTAGTTTTGATGCTATGAGTGTTGCAAGAGAAGGAGGCGAGACAGCTTTTGCGTGCAAATCTGACAGCAATGCAGATTTAGGCTGTTCAGGGTTCCGTCTTTATGAGCCTTTTCTCTCCACCGTTTTGGAGGAGAAAGAAAGGTGGTTACTCTGGGGGGAGTGGGAAATAGATACTCTCTGTCTTCTAGGAACTCTGATAATCAGTTTTGGTAGCTTTTCAGGAAGACAAATGATTCTCAAATTCTGTCTCAAATGAACAAACCACACACCCCCCCAACACTCCAAAATTCCTCCAGAACCTGAAAATGTTAAGTGCTAGTACAGTTCATGAGCCTGATACAAAAGTAATTGTGTAGGAGATAACTTTCGAAGTAAATCTTTCAGATTCTAATAAAATCCACAGTAATACCTAGATATTCCCAATGGTGACTTTTTTTTCTCTTACAGCGCAAGGAAATTCTGCACCTAGTAATACGAAGCTCCTTTCATAACTGCATTTCTCATCTAATAAGCTGTAATTCATAAGCTCTCCCCTTTAATTGGAAAATCTCTTGTGGATAAGCTGCATATTCTGCCATTCACTCAGTGTAATGTAAGGTTGATTGTGTTGTATTTCACTACAGTACTTTACCCATTCATGGGCAGACAGAAACATAGTCTGTAGAAATTAAAAGGAATCCAGAGGCAGCTGTTCATTTAATTTTCAAGTTATTTGAGGACTAAAATAGCTCGAGCCATTACGCTGAGTTCATAGGAACACTCAGCTTGCCACAGAACTGAGGGAAATAACCAGGCTGGCAAGGGACGTGTTTTACTGAACGCCGGCCGGCGGTGGGAAGAAGCGGAGTGCCCTCCCCTGAACGGGGACACGGGAAGGCAGCCAGCAGGCTCCAGCACTGCTGCCCAGTTTGTAGTCCGTAGGTTACCAGTGCTAGTTAAGATGGAATTGCCATTGGAATTGCTTCTGTATGGCCAATAACGGTACAGGAAACCTGATCTTACTTACGGGCTGATGGGGCAGAGTCCGGTTCCTGCTCTGCCCTGGTCACTTACTCTGAACGTACGACGACTGTTGTCTTTGTTGTTGCTGAATTGCATAGTCGGCTCACATACTTATTTAATTTTCAAAGGAGATTTTTGCTTTGCTTTGTAATTTTTTAAAAGAGGCAAGAGACTGACTGAAAGGGGGGTGTCTGCTTTGTTTTCATGCTTATTGCTGCTGTGGGTTGGTAAAGCATAAAAGAACCGTTTTCTCATGCAAAGGCTATCAACCCTAGCATATTGTGGCTGTGGAATTAATTAATTACCATAACCAAAAGAAGATAGCGGTGTGACCAAGTTGCCACAGCCTGGTGAGTTACTTTGCATCAGATAAACAGTAGTCGTCACCTTCAAATAAGTTCTTCAGCTGCTGCACAGTGCCGGTGAAACGTGCTCATTTGGACCTTTCCTGCTGTATTTTGAGTGAATGAATTTACCTTTTGCTACAGAGAAAGCGCATGGCTGTTACCGTAGTTAGCAGTACCTAGATCTCATGTGAATCTGTTGTCAGACAAAATTACTTGGGGATGCATATGATATTTTTTCGTCACTGTAGTTAAATATCCTGACCTATGTCCGCAGGCAGAGCTTTCATCTGTCAGTGAGGAGCATCAGTCCAACCTGTAGGCTTCAGACTTGCGTAACACCAGTGTCGCGCCAGTTAAAATGTAACTAGGTTTAAAACAACTTTAGATAAACCAGTGTAAACCCCGTGGACATAGATGTATCGGTTCAAATACAAATGATGGACTTAGCTTGTGCTTGTTAGGCCAGGTCTGCCTTAAGCCACGGACAGACTGTTCCCTTTGCGGTAGCTGTGCCCGTGGGTAGTAACCACCTCTGCCCCTCTCGCCGCGTCTGCCCTTACAGACCTGCTAGTAGAGTCCATCATGTAAGTATAAACCTTGTTCAGGTTTATAACTATAAACCTAGTTTAGTTTACTTAAAATATGTTGCCTGAAGTGGCTAACAGAGATGGTCTGGCTTGCTTTGGCTTGTTTTGCTGCCGTCATTTCCTTTCAACTGGCCTTGCTGTGGAGGCAGAAACATCTTCAGCCCAATCAGTGCCCAGTCAGAGGACATCTGTCTGTGGCTTCAGTATCGCCAGAGGAAACACTTGCCTTAAACTGATTGCAGTTAGTAAACGAGTTAAACTGGTGTATTTGCATGGTTGGATCTACCTCAAAAAGTAAAATGGTACAATCAAGGATAAAATCTTAGTAAATGTTTTACTTCTATACCTTTATTGATATCTTTTAGTGAAGCACCCATGTATGAAGAACCTCTCTCATAAGAATACTTGTTGCCTGAGGGAACATAAAATTATTTTTTTTTCAATAAAACACTTTAAACAAAGGTAGTATAATATTTAGAACTGCAGCTTAATGGCACTTGGTTTGTGTGGCCTTCATTAGAGACCAAGAACTTAAAGACTCCTAAACCAAGAGCCAGAGCCGAGTATAATTGCGAAGTAGGATACCTATTGTGTGAGTGCTGTTACATTTACAAGTCTGTCTTCTATTCTCAGATCCCTCTGATGATGAATGGGAAGAACTCTCCAGCAGTGATGAAAGTGACTTGTTTATGGAAAACTCATACAATGAGGGGAGTGGGCTGCTAATGTCACCCCTGTGCCTCTCTGACGAGGTTAACTCAGCATTTCTGAACAACCTCATTCCAAAGAAGGTATTGTCTTTTATTTCCAACACATGGTACAGTCTTTCCCTTGTGCCTGATTTATATCCCAGGTTAAGCAAACAAATTATCCCAATCCATTTGGAAAAAAGGAATATTTTTTTAAATCAGTGTAGCTTCACTTTTTTTGGCCTAGAGGTGGAGCATCATCATATGAACTGTCTTGACCTATATAATTTCTTCATGTAAGTGGGAATAGTGTTCATGTGTTTCAGAAATCCGGTGCTTTTTTTTTAAATGTTTTTATTTAGCTTTTCCAAAATACAAAGGATATTATTCCTTGATTTGGACATGAAAAAAATTACCTGTAAAAAGAAAGGAAACTTTGGGTAGAAGCGTGACTGCCAGATTTCCATATTAGCTAAGTGAGGTGGAAGTAACACATGTACATGGCAACAGTCAGCTCTGAAAAACTGCGAGTTCCTCTTTCCCTGTCGTATATGTAGTGTCAGAGATACAGTGTTTGACACTGACAAGAATTCAGATGTTCTTGTTTCAGAGTTGTTTTGTTCATTCTTATTTGGGGCTGTAAAGATGAAGTTCATCATTTGAATCCGTTATTATGCTAGTTCAGCAGCGTGGTAGAATTCTGACCCAAGACATCAAGGTGTGAGATGAAAACATTCAAGGCTTTTTGTACTTAAGCAGTCTAAGTTTCATGGCAAGGTCTTTCAGCTATTTGAAAATTCTGTAATGGAATCTATAAGAAGAAAGATCTAAATAAAAAAGAATAGCAGAGACCTGGAAAATCACCTTTTGTTCAGTACAGTTGGATACTTAAAATACGCTATGCTAAACCCAGTGTATAATTGCACCATTTGAGTGACTGAGGAAGATGAGATTCTGGCATTTCTAGCAGATGAGACACTTGCTACTTGGAAAGCTTTGAAATATGTAGTTTGAAGTATCTGTTTGACATTAAGCTAAAATTTCAGTCTTACCCTCCAACACACCTTAAAAAAAAAAAAAGCTTTCTTGCTAAACCTTTCTTTTTCCCCTCCCCAGATTCTTGAAAAAACTGCTTTTCCGAACAGTGTTGCTCTAGACATCTGTATGCACAATCCGTCTTGGAAACCATTAATTAAAAAGTAGGAATTTCGTTGTCTCTCTTACTATTTTTCATGTATATCCAGTTGTTTTAGAACTTTTAGAAGAATTGTCCATCTTTGGGTTGCTTTTAAGATCTAGACAATGGCAGATCTGATAAGTGATTTTGAATAAAGGGATACAAATATTTGTGTAAACTGCACACCGGATCACACCCTTATTTAATTCGAGATCCTTCTTTGTATTTCAACATCCGTTTTCAAAGAGACCTACTAAGGGCATTTTTTGTTTGTTTGTTTCAGACTGAATGCGGTGCAGTGTAGAGCTTTAACGTGTCTTCATAGCATTTTGTTAGTGTCAGACGTGGATTGTCTTGGAGGAGCTTCAGCACTTCAGTCCCTTGCACAGCATCTCTCGCAGCTAGTCTTCTCTAAAATGGGTAAGATGGTTAGTAAAGGGGGCTTGCTGACCTATTTCGTATAGATATAAGGTAGCCATGTACATTGTGAAGTTTTAATGCCATTTTATTACTAATTTTATCCCTTGGGCCTTTCAAAATAAGGATACTGAATGTTGGAAATGTGCTGACAAAAGAGTGTATCCTGATAAGATGTTTATCCAAATTGCTTCTTGAGCAAGTATGCTCCTAACGCAAGAATACATCTGTGTGTGCATGCAGAAAGTCACTAAGTTAGTGCATGAATCTTGCCTTGCTGTGAGACTAGAACTGTTTGCTTGATCGTATTTGTGCTAATAACAGTTTTTCATCAATCAGACAAGCCATGAAAACGACGGGACATTTTCCTTTTAAATTTGGAAACTAACCTAAATAGACCAGTGAAATAATGTGGGGAAAAAAAGTGTATCTAGCAGTCTTTCACATCATTTTTTCTAGGAATCTTATGAAATCATGGCAAAGGTGGTGGTTGCAAAAATCTCTGGAATTTACATGCTTATTACAGTAGGAAAGATAGCCACCTTGTGTCCAGGACATGCTTTATGCATATGATTGCAAAGCTTTATTGAAAATACATTTGTAATAAGAAAATGTGCAAAGTTTTTATGACTAAATATTAAAGCTGCTTAACTTCCTCTTACGGTGGTGGTTCGATTTCAATGCAGAAGGCAATACATTTCGTTTTTCTAAAAATACTACTTCAATATGTCAGATACATTATAGTGTTTACCAGGATATATCCGCTGTAGTGCTTTCAACACGCATTATTTCATAGAGATACTGTGACGGTTTCCCCGTAGATCTGCTAGTATCAGTATTACTGAGTGGTCTAGCGTAGATGTGCAGCAGTTAGCATTTCCAGCTACCTCCAGTAACCTTATACATCAGATCAGCATCATTCCAATAATACTGTTGGACCATTTATGCTATGATCTGTCCAATACTGACACTACGGAAGTTGAACTTAGATTTTTTTTTTTTTTTTAACCCCCCCAAAAAAAAGGGGGCACCCTTCCCCCCTCCCCCCATCTGATTCCAAGCTGATGATCTGGTTCCTTGATGAACTGCTTCATTCTGACTATTCTGATAACCTGTTTTTATTTTAAGGTCAGTGATGATGGCTTTTCAAAAAATAAGAGGTATTCTTTGAGGCTGGCAAAGCCTGCCAATTCTCAAAATTGTCAGACTATGTTTTTCCTAAGTTAGATCTGCTGAAGTCTAGCATATGCATGGCTTTGTCTTTTCTTGTCTCTTAAAAGCTTGAGAAGCTCAGTTTTTTTCCCCTTCCTTCAAGCATCTTCATTTGTAGCCACAAATGCAGTGTATGTAGTTCTTATTTGCTGTAGTGTATAGTATGACACTGCATTAATGCTTGAAAATGCATCTGCCTGCAAAACACACTTTTTTCTCAATGTCATTTAAAGCATGCGATCAGTCTATGGGAACATTATTCCTGAGAGCTCAGAGCTTGAAAACCTAAAATGCAGGAACTGAAAATAAATATGAAGACATATGCGAGGAAGTTCACATAAATTATGTCATGTGCTTGAAGAGCAGGATTTGCAAGATTTTCAGGGTCTACATGTTAGGCTTTACAATAGCCAGTTCTAAGATAAAACTGGAGAAGTGGCTAGCTGAAGACAGAGGCTGCTAATAAATTAGTTTAATGGCCCATGTCCGTTTCTGTTAACATGCTACATTTTTTAATAGTTAAATACTATGTAGTGGAAACTGCTAGATAGAGTTGATAACATACCAAGATGTGGTTAGAAGGAATTCTGTGGTTTACAGGGTGAAAAAGAGGCATAAAGATGTAGTTGCTTACATGGGAAAAGAGGAGATATGCATGAAACAATCAAGAGTTTCTGCATCTGGAGTAGTCCAGAAAATAAGAACACATTAGAGGAAACTAAAAAGCTTCAGGAAATGCAGAACATGTATTGGAGGTGATGGCTGGTATTGATGAGTTTGTAGTTAAACATGCAGTGTTCGAACCATACTTTTCTGAAAGGTTATTAAACCGCTGGAAACCACGCTCTTTATATGAATTGGAAAGAGGCCAGTGTTCTGGGTGTCTAAAAAGCCTGCTTAGGAGAAAGGAGTTAAAGTACGCAGTCAGCTTCCCTAGTTTTCCCAGTTCCTGTATCACGGCCTCAATGTGATACCAGTTTTCAAGCTTCTGTTCTGACGGCGATGGTTTGTACCATACGTTAGGTCACACCAGTGTCTTAACCGGGGATGTGCCTGACGATGAGGACCAACTGTGGTCTGACCTCCAGATGCAATTAATACTGAATTCAGACAAATTGCTATGGTTACAACCTACAAAGACCAGTCTGAAAATCTAGCTCTTCCTGTTTGCGGCAGTACCTGGAGGGACAATTAAGGGATTTAAGGAATTTGTATTTCTTTGCTTCTCGTATCCTTCATCTTCCTGTTTAACTTTTGGCTCTGGGTTCAATTCTTTGACAGAACTCCCTACAGACACAGAATTCCTGGAAGCCATAACCAGCGCTTTGAGGGCTCTCTTACAAACAATGGCATCAAAGAACATCTCCCAGGTAAAAGCTTTCGAACTCAGATGCTGTGGTGGGTTCAAATTCATGTGAGATTGTGCTGGAAAGTTTTTGAAACAGAACCATGTAAATGAAGTGCTAAATTTCAGCAACTCTGAACGCTGAAAGAACAGATTTAATAGCATTCACTCTTTATATTTTTCTGGACCTTACAGGAATGCTTTTTTATGTATCTCCTCCTTAAAATGTAAACAGATGAAAAGTATTTCAGAACCAAAATAGCAGTAAGCCACAGGTAGCATCTTTAGGAGATGGATATAATGACAAGCTTTTAGTAAATTAGCACCTAGGTATGTGGATTCTTCATTTCCTGATGTCATCCCGTTGAAGCTAGCTGTCCTCTGAGAATCTTAGCTGGACATGAATTAGTGAGCTGAATATAGGAATGAAGCATAATCGTTTGATACACAAGATGTAATACTATATGGTCTGCTGGTCCTTTCTGGCTTTAAACTGAAAAATGAGCTTCTATATATAAGTTGTAATGAGCTGGAAATAGCTATTGAGCTAAGTAAGTTTGTGAAAATCCCTTTGGGTTCAGAAGTTTTTCTTTCCGCTTCATGACAGCCTTGGTTGTTGTCTGGAAGAAACACCTGAAGAAGCTGAAAGGGAGTGTTTAACTGTTTTCTTGCTTGATTACAATTTTAGAATTTAGTTTAATAGTTGTAGAAACTAGTTTTCGTAATACAGGACTCTCTGTTTCTCTGCTATGAATTTGCCTGTGTTCTGTAAAAGCAAATGATCTAAATGTCGTATTTGAAAATTTCCAGGAGAACGTAAATATCTGCCTTCTTTTTTTTCCTCTTTTTCCCCCTTGCTAAACAGTGTATGACTCCTGAGCAGCTACTGGCTTTATGTGAAGCTGGTATTCACAGCAGCAATGCCAGTGTTAGAGTGAACGTAGTGAGCATCCTTGGAATTTCTGGTAGTGTCCTGGCAAAAGGACAAGATACAGCTGAAACACTAAAGGTGAAAAAGCAAACTTTGCATTGCAAGCCTTAAACAGTTTTGATAACTTATTTCAATTTTCTTAAGCGTCGCTGGAAAAATCAATTTTTCTCTCTTATTTCAGATGATTGGAAAATTTCTTCTCGAGGTTGCTATGAAGGAATCTTCCCTTGTGGTAGCAGGGGAAGCCTTGGATGCACTTTTTGATGTATTTGCAGATGGTAAAGAAGCAGAAAAGGCGGCGGTACAGATCAAGTTGCTTCCAGCACTGAAAGAATTTCAGCCAGTGTTCAAAATGAGGGTAGGCATCAAATGCAGCCAGCTCAGGATCTCAACACACAATGTTGGTTAAAGCTTTGAGATTTGGGCTGCTAGAAGAGATAAGTAAGCAGGAAATGTGTGGCTTTATAAGATGACAAAAAAAAAAAAAAAAATTGAATTTCTGATATTCCACTTTAGAGGAAAGCAAATTACACTTACCTTGCAGTTCATGGAACCATCCAGGTAACAGTGCAGCATCTGCACTGCAACATCTGCGTTACACCATCAGCATTACTGATGTCTGAACCACTGTATTGTTCTGAAACCCTTGTGAAAAAAAAAAAAAAATCCTGCAGATGTCTCTGGAGTAGAAGAGCTAAATTGGTGGGAGAGAAGTCCCTTCTGAAGTTACGTTGTCATCTTTTTTGTTGCAGGTGGACATTTTTGGTCTCTTGGTGGTTAATTAAAATAGATCATGTATTCTGTATTTTCAAGAATCACACAGCCAAAATTCTAAACTGTATTGTTTCTTTAGTTGGATGAAGCCTCAGGAGTGACTTCCATAGTCTTCAAGCTAAGCACTATACACGCAAAATACATACCTGACAGTACTACCGTTGTTTGGTTAGTTAGGTGTGCAAGGTCTTTGATATGAAAAGCTACAGAAAATAAGTGTATGTTTCTGATTTACGGATGAAATAGCATGCCAATAGTAGTCTAGTTTTAGGCAGAGATGTATTACAGTAAATTGACTCGCAGAAGTAATTGCTAGGTATGTATGTGCACACACGAACGTGTTGGGAGTTCTCAAAAGGTCTAAGCCTCTAAGCGTTGGTGGAAGACGAATATACAATTACTATAAACTTTAGGTAATCTAATAGGAGAAACTTCTCCATTAGTAAATTATGTAATTTTTGGTTTTACAGATGCGAAAAGAAGGCAAAGGACAATATAGTACAGATCAACTGTGTGTTCTTGACAATGTGAAGATGAATTTGAGAAGATTCATTGCATATCAGGAGACACTAGGGAAAAGCCCAACTTGAAACACCGAGGAACTTTAAACTAAGGTTTCCCTTATTGAATAATGTTTTCTGAAAATATAACCGTTTTGAACTTCTAAAATTTGTTGAGCAGCGCAGTTTTGCTTTCATGTTAATACTGCAATTTTTTTACGTTCAGTATTTCTATCCTTCTGGGTTGATGCAATATGAAAGTCACATCAGCGTAAAAAACCATAGCATTCTTTGAGATTGTTAGCGGTGGTAAGAATGTGCTCTTGCAGTCCTGAGGTCTGTACATAGCACCACTGTCGTTGTTTAGAAATCCTCACATACCCTGGTGGAAAATTGTAATTGCATGAAAAAGTAATTTAGAGAATATTCTCGGTTATGTGCCAGATCAAGAAAAAAATTTTAAAAGCTCAAGGTATTTTTCAGGGAATTGAGCAGTGGCAGAATGTTTATATTCGCTCTTACCTGTTTCTAGAATTGCACAGGCACTTATGGCAAGCTTCCCAGGTGAAGTGTGTGACAAGTGTGTAGATTACTGTCAGCACTTGGATCTGTTACTTCATGAGGTTTATCGAAGAGAAAACTATTTCAGATTGAAGATAAATTCAGTATGATAGCTTTTTGCCGTGGAAATCAGTGTAAGAGGATCCTACGCTTATACACAGCTCCCTGTTTTTACTTTATTTTGATTGGTATTTCTGAAAATCAAGTCCCGATTTACTTTCTTCCTTGTAATTCTACATCAGGATGAATTTGAATTCAAGGAAGTAGTAACTGTAATAAAAAGTATTTTTTATACTGAGGTATTATCTAAAGTAACTTTTTATAACTGCTTAAAATATCTTTTTCAAGTATTTGTGATAGAGATTTTTAAGCTGTAAAATACAAAAACTATTTTCAAGGACTGTCACTGATTCATGAAGATCGTATGTGAACTTCTATATATGAAAGCTTTGGTTTTGTTTCTGTGAATGAGATTTTAAGGAAAAAAAAACAAACCACAACCCAACACAAAAGCATTTTTGTTATGCTGATTTTTGAAATGGGCCTTTTTCCCGCCTCTTCCCTTAACATGCTGCCTTAGCACAGGCATCTAGTTTTTGGCATGGAACTACAAAGACGAAATTTGCTCTATTTGTTAGATTTCAGTGTCTTAGATTGGAAAGCAGGCTCAGGAGCTGACTGGATAACTTGCAAATAACTGACTTCATGAAATCCTGACCTCTGGTATTTTGTCAAATGCAAGAGAAAGTGAAAAATGAGTTTAAGCAGCTCTATACTGCCTGGGAGTCCTGTTGTTGCTATTACTTTGCAGGAGTTGCATGAAACGTGTGATGCGATGCGATGTCTGATAATGGAATGGGCGGGTGGGAGTGTGGGGACGGGAGGGCTGGAGGGCCGTTCAGCCTGGCCTGGAGAAGTCCTGAGGAGCACAGAGCGGTGGAAGGGTTATCCTGAGATTTGGCAGGGGCAGGCAGCCAAGAGGGCTGGAGCCGAACAGCTGAGGGAAGAGTAGCAAGGTGGATTATGGCATAAGACTGCACAGCGCGTGGATTTTAATCCCGGTGATCGTTATACTTGCTGTACACTGAGGGTAGTATCATATTAGCCTGATAAAAGGCATTAATATTTGTTTGGAGCACTAAAAAGGACTTCCATGCAGAAAGTTCTGGTCTCATTTTCTGTGTGCTACATTGAATTGAGGGATGATCTAGGTTGGAAGGGATCTCTAGAGGTCTCTTAGCCCGGTCCCCTGCTCAAAGCAGGACTTACTTTGGAGTCAGACAGGTTGCGCTAGGCTATGAGCATCTCCAAGGCTGGAGATCCCACAACTCTGGGCAGCCTTTTCCAGTGCTCGACTGCCCGCCCTGTGAACACTTCCCTTCTTTTTCCCCTTCTACCTAGTAGAACTTCCCCCTGCTGCAAAATGTGCCCCTTGTCCTTTGACTGCACACCACCAAGAAGACTCAGCCTCCGTCTCCTCTTATAAGCCCCATTTGGTAGTTGAAAACAACAATTATGTTCCCCTCTTCTCCAGGCCGAGTAAACCCAGCGCCCTCAGCCCTTCCTTGTGCAGCGTGTCTCGAGCCTTCTAACCATCTTGGCGGCCTTCCGCTTCACCTGCTCTACTGTGTCTTCTACTGGGGGGGCCCCAAACTGGACACAGTACTCCAGATGTGATCTCATGAGTGCTGAATAGAGGGAGTTAATCAGTTTTCTTGACTCGCTGGCCACGCTTCTGCTAACGCAGCCCGTTATTTGTTAGACAGCACTGCAAATTCGACTTCATATGCTTCTCTTCGGATTACTCTCCACCAGGACCCTTAGGTCCTTCTCTCCAAAGCTGCCCTTTGGTCATTCAGTCAAGAGCCTGCTCTGTTTCAGGGGATTACTCTGGCCCAAGTGTAGGACTTTGCATTTTACATCAAGTGTAGCAGTCAGAATCTGGTTCCTGGGGACTGTTAGAACAATGAAGTATGTTATTTTTCGTTTACAGGTTTTTTTAGGTTGCTAATGGGAAGAAACACTTCATCTTCAAATATGAATCTGGAAGTTGCAGATAAATGTATAGAAGATAGGGCATCCCCTAGAAAACCTGGTTATCTTAATATAATCTATCAGACCCTGTTTCTTCCCTTCAAGTGAAAAGACAGACTGACATTTAGATCTTAACCTATTCCAGCAGTAGGAATGCATGGATGATTTTTTTTTTTTTGCTATGCACTGATCAGTTGTATGGTTGTTTTTAAAAAATATCATTTGTGTAATTATAAGATAGGTGCATAGTATGAACCATATCGCTTGCAGAAGTACATGTTTTTTAGTGCTTAAAATATTTGCATCTGTCTTCTGGTACACATGCCATTTCTAGCTAATAGCTGAAAGAGGAATGAGGACATGCGAAGGCATTTTGATTTCTTGTGAGTTTGTACTAGAACTCTAACATACAAAATCTAAAGTAATCCCTTCACCTTAGCTTCATCTGAGGAGACCGGAGCACTTTGGTGGGCCCGTTTGGCTGAGGGCATGAATCACTGACAAGCCGGTGGCTCTGTCTCCGGCTCACCAGATATGTTTGGGTTGATAGAGGGGTAAGCTGTAGCTCTTGGGAGATGTTTTTGTTGGTTTGTTAACCTCATCGCTAACATTAATGATGTTTTTATATGCGATTGCTTAACACCCCATGTTGTAAGATCTTTGCCAAAGTCTGTTGCCCTTACCAGTAGCCCCTAGCAAACTGGAGCCCTCATCTTCCTTTGGGGTTTCTGTGCTGTTATAGTTATCTAATAATAATTAGCCGTCTGTGTATTTTGATGTCCATACTTTTATTTCTCAGAATGAGAAAATCTAACTCTACCACCTCCCTAGGTACCAGTTCAGTGTAACTTGCTCTTGGTGTCTAAGGGAGGGCTTGTGACTGAATGAGAGGCAGTAATTTTGTATGTTAAGTTAGAGGGCACGTTCTGCTTGTAGGGGACAAGATAGAAGATAATAGGAAAAGCATGGAAGACTTCTGAAGACTTTCGTCTATGGAAGACAAGGCAGGTTAGCAGTGGTAGAAATAAGTGTCAGATCAGGGCCTAAACCCAGGCGAGATTTGTAAGTACAGAAGAGCTGAGCTGTAATATTGAGACTATAAAAGTTGCTCTGACACGTTAAGGAAAATCCAGGCAGCAGCGGAAGTAAGGATGTGGTGCAAATTAAATGTTTTGGGGGCTTCTTTGGCACTAGTTTATTTAAATAGGTTTAGGGTAAGCTTGAGAGGAAGACAAGATCCTTGACAGCATACAAAGGCAAAGCCAGATCTTGATACTTTGAAGGTGGCAGAAATCAGACTGATCTAGACAGCGTGCAGCATAAATAAATAGATGTAAGTGATCTTCATCGGTTCGTGTAATCACACAGATAATGCTGGTATCAAAACGGGTATCTGAAATGGAATTTGTTTGCTTACCCTCGTCCCTAAGGCATCATCTGTCTGTGCGTCAATTAAAAACTGCAGTCCTTTGAAAGTATGGATTGCTGCTTTATTTGTCTGCCTGTCCGACGCCTAGCACAACAGCACCTGGCTCTGAGCTGAGATTTTAGAGGTGCTGAATGTAAGTCGGTCAGTGGTATGAACTGAAGAGCGCGCAGAGGGCAGCGTGCCCCCGGCCCCGTTCAGAAGCAGTGGGGCCGGCGGCGTTCGCCGCTGCCCTGGCCTCGGCAGCCTGCAAAACGTTCAATCCCCACCTGTGTCCATAAGGAGTTATCATCGCTGCGTGGGTTTATTTTTGCTCTCTATGAAAAGAAACAAGATTTAAATAAACTTTTGTTGTGAAGTACTTCTTACACGTCCTGCCATGGCATTCAGAAGATGGCTGTATACCACATTATAGTCAATAGTTTAACTGTTTGGGGTTTATGGTGTGTGTCGAAGGTATTTTTGTGGACAGTATGTTTTTTTTTTAAAAAAGATTGTCATCTTAGAGGAGCAAGAATAACTTTAACCAGTACTACTTGGCTTGGTTTTATGTTTGTATTTTGAGAGAAAATATTAAAAAAATCAGAGCACAGTAAAATTACAAAATGAGGACTGTGTTGGAGAACAAATTAATTTAAAATCCGTTTGTAGTTCAAGTATTACAAATGTGGAATATTAACATAAAACAACCAACCAACTATGTGCTTAAACTCAAGTTCTGTTTCCTTAGTAAGTAATTTTCAGTGAAAGCATTCCCAGAGGATTGGATAGAAAGGTCTAGCCTTACACTTACTGTTGCAAATTCAGGCAATGGTAGTGGTCATTGAAAATAATGTAATTGTTCCTTTCTGACACAGATGTACTAAGCAAACAATCTAAATATAGTTTGCGCTGGACTTTCTGTTGAGATATATAACATTAAGATAATTGGCAAAACCTGAAAACTCTTGACAGTCACAGCAAATTAAGGAACTTGAAGTTTTTCTACAAGGGCTGAAACACGGTCAGCCTTTCTGTTTGAAGAAGCTTTTACTTGAGTGGCGGGGCTTTTTTGTCTAGCTTCCAAGTAAATTCAAACCGTTAATTTTTGTACCTTCCAGGAAATATAGCATACATTTAAATCAACTGACTCTAATTTAATTTTGTTTCTGTATTATTTTCATGAGTTCCTCGCTTCTCTGAGAGGCGTTTTGTCAGACATAATTCAGTGACCACATAAAAACATAGTTTGAGACTTGCACACAAAGGATATGGTAAGACTTTTTTTTTTTTTTCTTTCAAATCCTGGGTGTCAGGAACTGCTTGCTTTACTGCTATATTAAGGGCTTAAATCAAAATGCTTGTGAACTGGAATAAGATACCATTGTAATAATCGGTACGCTGTTAGCTCACGATTGTGGCTGCCACGTGGTCTCAGCACAACAGAGGGTCCCGATGCAGCCCTGGGGTTGCGAGGCGCCCACAGAAATAACAATATCACTTTTAAACATGCATTGGGATTTCGGTATACCTTCTCCTGGTTTTGTGTTCCTTTTTTGACAAAAATTTCGTCGAGGATTCTTTGTTTTTCTTTCTCCTCTGACATGTGAATTTTTTTTTTGAACTTTTAAGGAAAATTGCATTGACCTCTTCCCTCCTCCCTGCCCCTTGATGGAGAGTGAAAGGCACTACCAGAATTTAACCAAAGAATGGCTGGTTGAGCTAGAAAATGCATGATGTTTCTAAATAACTTTTTCTGAGGAGTTCTCTTTTTAGTAAGTAAAAGAGTTAAGTTCAAAGTCATCTTAAAAAAAAAAAAGTCACTTTGACATATTCAAGTGGTGTGGGCGTGTTTTGGGGTTGTTTTTTTTTGTTTGGTTTGGGTTTGTTTTGTTTTTTTTTTTTGTTTGTTTTTTTTAATACCCTGTAGGTATACTCCCTAGTCTAAAGCCTTTGTGGAATCACACCACCCATGTTGTGTCCTGGCTTTATTTGCTTGGGACTAGGGTTGCTGCTGCGGAATCCTGTAAATTAATAAACCTCAGTCCTACAACAAAACTTGTTTACATTTATGTGCTATGAGTGTTAAACAAATCATCACTTTTTGCAGAATTAGCTTTTTTAAAAGAACAGGTATTTTTTTCTGTTACTGTTCTCTCCTTGAGTAACATGAAATCCTTTATTAGACTTATGACCACTTTTCTGTGTTGTGTTTAAAAAAAAAAAAGTTTATGAATTGAAACCTTTTTATTTGCATCTTTGATGTAAGAGGAACATCAGGCTAGTAATTTTCTAATTGCCTTTTTCTGCTATGTTTATAATTCTCAGAATAACTGAAGAATGTGGGGTTTGGAATATAGGGTTATTCAGGGAGGTTTTTCTCCAGTTCTAAGCTGTGCTTAAGTCCCACTGGTTTCCATTTGGCTTTGGTGGTAGTTTTAGGAACAGATCCTAATTCTCAAAGCAGTTAATCAAGTCTTGTCAACTCAGGAGACCAAATTTCACTCTACAGCCTCTTGCTGTATTTGAGTTTCTCTGGGACGATGCAGATCAGACGCCCTGCGACGGAACAGAAGTGGGCTGAGGACACAACGTCCTGCTCTTGGACGCTGGGGGATGGTGGGGAGAAGCCAGAACTTCAGTCTCTGGCTGTCATCAGGAAGCGGTGCTAATACTTCTTTGCAAACTGACCACCTCACGGACTAGTTGGAATTGGAGCGCAGCGGTTTAATTCCAAAACCTCCACGTCTGTCTTCCTAAAGAGAAACCCTCTCCAGTACAGTTTGGAAGCTATGGGAAGCACCAGGCCCTCCACGCAGCGCGCTTGAAACTTTCTAGCTGATGTTATATGAAAGATGTTTTAAGGCTGTAGTATGAAAACACTGAAAATAAAACTGAACCTGAGCAGAACTTGCGCTGCGCAGGTGATGTGTTTTCCTGTCTGCAGAAGGGTTGGCTACATGAGCACGGCACCTGGGCTCGCTTTCCCTCCCCTTTGGAGCTGGACGAAAGGCAGGAAGACCCAGACGTGTCCGTAACCATCCCAAAACCAGTTCTGGGTGCTGATGGTGCGGGAGAAAGGTAATGTGATGGCAGAGGAGGCCGTGTCCCGCAGCGCGCTGCTGCGCCCCACGCCCCGACCTCACGTAGCCAGGGCTGGCGGGGGGGAGAGGCGGCCCCCCCACGGCCTTCCCCC
>VZSZ01001710.1:109790-126283 GCA_013398815.1 Ibidorhyncha struthersii | reverse complement strand
GAATTGAGTCCCCTACTACAAGGACCTGTCTTTCTTTTATTTCTGAAGACATTGTTATACGAGGTGTAATGGGTCTTGGCCTTGGTGATATCTCCAATTTCAGCAAGCTGTTGTCCTTGTCCTCCTCTGGTTCCCTTTGCAGAACATCATATCTGTTTTGCAAGGGTACCTGGGATGGTGTGGGGGTTACTCAGGAGACACGCCTGCCACACTGGGTGGAAACTTGATGCCACAGGCCCCTGCCCTCTGAATCTCCACGTTCAGCCATGCTGGTAGAGGGTGGGGAGTGCTCTGTATGTGGAGCTCTGTCTGCTTGATCTGCTTCTTTCAGGGAGAGCAGGGTGTGACTCCAGTGGTCTATCTCTTGCTCACACTCCCTTATACTTCTAAACGACTCACCTCCTCATGGAGCTTCATCACTAGGCAAAGGAGTTCCTCTCCGTGGGCACACCTTCCACAGGCCTGCTTGCCGCTACCATTCAACACTGGCATAAGAGCAGGGCACAGCCTGCAGCCTGACGCCTGGGTGGCTACATCAGAGCTGCTTGGTGATTTGGTAGAGAATGGTAATAAACTCCCAAGTTCCATAATTGTAATTTGAAGGGACAATTCTCATTTATATTTGATTTTTTTTTTAACTTGAGATAGAGCTCATTGCTCTGATAAAAAAAAAATAATTCAAATAACCCAAATATCCAAGTGGCATTGTTATTCTGATGTGATTCATATTAGTAATTTAACTTCCATTTTCCAGATAATGCAATTGTTATTCAAAGAAGTGGACACTTACTTATGGATGTTTGCTTTGCTGATAAGCTGCTATAGATGTTACATGTATTGGAGATTTTCATGATAGAGCAGGGGATTATATCTGACAGGCTTGTGTAAATTGGAGGGTTGTACAATTGTTGTCAGTATAGCAACTGCATACTGTACTGAGGTCACAGGAGAGAAGGCATGCACACATATGCATGCTTAAAACTGGAGATTTTCTCACCTGTATTAAAGTACAGGCATAAATAACTTGCAGAAGTGTTGAATGTCCTAGCAGCTAACTGTACAGATACTAGGGAGTGCTCAGGTCTTTATGGTAAATCACCCACTTGTTTATGGGCTTTGAGGTGGCCACAACAAAAGGTAATCGGCTTTTCTTCTTAAAAATAGCTAAACCCCAAAGACAACTGGCAACTATTTGGACTGAAAGTGAGTTTTGAATGAAAGTAAAATCCTTTTTGAAGGATCCAGTTACGTCAGTACTTCGCTGTTGTAGAACTCCATACTCTAGGCTGTCCTGCCTGTTGGCTGCTCCATGATAAATTCCAGTGTGCATGTTCTGTGTTTTAAATGTGCAGGTCACTTGTCTATTTTCATCTAACTGGACTTTTGTAAGGGTAAATGCATATGTACAGTTTGATCTGTTGTGGGCGAGCCGACATAGTATGAAGCAGCATATGTATTTGATGCCAGCTTGCTCTTAGAACCAGAACATCAGTTGCATGTTTTGCTTTGCTCCAAGTATCAGTGAAAATGTTGCAGCAACATGCAGTTAGAGTGCACATATTCAAATGGAGAAGAATTCTTAAACTCTTAAAGCTACCATGCAAATTTTTAAATTTTTTTAATAGCCTATGAATGTTTGCAGGTATATTTGTTAAAGTCCTAAAATATTTTTTTATTAGCAACTTCTTTTCTGTCATTCATTCTTTGAAGTTGTCTTGGGACATAAAAAACAGTGGCATCATGGACACATTGGATGTGTTAATTTCTCAGACATTATCTTCCCACATTTCCTGCCCTCATTGTTAGTGCTACTAGTTAGAAATTCAACTATTTTAATGAAAACAATGTAGTGATGTAAGTGAGACAAGTATGGGAGGGAAAAAGACTGAAACTGCATGTTTTACATGCAGATAGCAGTGACACTAGAGTGAGGAGAAGAATAATTCTTTTGTAATGGTGGTTCCCAACCTCTCCTGAGTTAGGGGAGAGAGAAAGTCCATGAGTATATTTATTTTTCACAAAACCAGAGTATATTAATTTTCTTAATTTTGAAGAAAAATGAAACTGAAATGGGTTTTTATGAGCCATCAATCTGCTGAACTGAGAAAGGGAACAAGCTTTATCTTTCAGGCTATCTTTAATAGTTTAATTTTGTGCTTGACTGGCTTACAACATTTGTGTCTATTTTAACAGATGTTCTTTTGGTATAGGTAAGAGGCTTTCAGTAAATTAGAGTTGCGAAGAGCGTACTTTAAGCATGAACTCTTCCTCTGGGAATTTAGAATAGTAAAAATGATTGTTGGAAATTTGTGCCTAAGTTTGCTTCTAAATTTACATGGATATTTTCTGAGTTCTTAATAAAAAAATTGAAATCATTGCTACAGTAATTAATTCTTCCAGTACAAAGCTTAGTTCTACAGTAATTTTTGATGTAAAATGGCTTCATGTATGCATATTCACTTTCCATTTACGTGAAAGAATCTTTCTGTGGGGGCAGATGGATGTACTTAAAAATGACTTCTAGCAAATCTACTTGAATCTATTGCTCTTCCTACTTTATGTTGTGCCTGTCTCTCTTGCTTCTTATCAGGTAGAAGATAACTGTCTGCCCCTCCTTCAATTCTGCCTGTTCTTTTGCAACTGTGCTACCTACTTTCTTGAGTCTTTGCCACCTCTTCATGTCTCTCCCCTTTTGATTCCTTATCTAGGGTGCCATTGTCCCCATCTCCAGCAAGACTTCAGGCACTCCTTGCAACGGACTGCTTGGCACTGTTCTTTCTCTCTACATACCCCTATACAAAGCCATGGCTGACAGGGACATTAAGTGGAAAGAGAAGCAGCAGCTCCTCAGATAGCATCCTAAGAAGGATATAAGTCAGACCTTTCTATCATTTTTCATCTATCACATATGCTGGTGAAGTGCAGGGTTCTGAGAAGGAAGGACAGCTTTCCTGAACAGCTTCACTTGGTTTTTTGTACTTCACACCATCTCACTGCATGTCTTATACTGCTTTTGGGCTATGCCTTTCCCTTTTTACTAAACACCTCTTGTTAAGGCTTGAGGAAGAACCAAGAGAACACTGTGAAGAGCAAGGTGGTGTTCATAGAATCATGGAATAGATTGGGTCAGAAGTGACCTTTAAAAGTTATCTAGTCCAATGCCCCAGCAATGAGCTTCAACTAGATCAGGTTGCTCAGAGCCCTGTCCAGCCTGGCCTTGAACCCTTCCAGGGATGAGGCATCTACCACCTCTCTGGGCAACCTGCTCCCGTGTCTCACTACCCTCATCGTAAAAATAAATAAGTAATTCTTCCTTACATCTAGGCTGAATCTACCCTTTTTTTAGTTTAAAACCATTACCCCTTGTCCTGTCACAACAGGCCCTACTAAAAAGTCTGTCCCCATCTTATAAGCTCCCTTTAAGTATTGAAAGGCTGCAATAAGGTCTCCCCGAAGCCTTCTTTTCTCCAGGCTGAACAACCCCAACTATTTAAGCCTGTCTTCATAGGAGAGGTGTTCCAACCCTCTGATCATTTTTTGTGGCCTCCTCTGGACACACTTCAACAGGTCCATGTCTTGCCTGTGCTGAGGGCTCCAGAGCTGGGTGCAATACTCCAGGTGGGGTCTCACCAGAGTGGAGTAGAACTGCTGGCCACGCTTCTTTTGATGCAGTCCGGGATACGGTTGGCTTTCTGGGCTGCAAGCACGCATTGTCGGCTCGTGTTGAGCAACACCCCCAAAGTCCTTCTCCTCTGGACTTCTCTCAATCCCTTCTCCGCCCAACCTGTATTGGTGCTTGTGATTGCCCCGACCCATGTGCAGGACCTTGCACTTGGCCTTGTTGAACATCATGGGCCCACTTCTTGAGCTTGTCTGGGTTCCTCTGGATGGCATCCCATCCCTCAGGTATGTCAGCCACACCACTCAGCTTGGTGTTTGCAAATTTGCTGAGGGTGCACTTGATCCTACTGTCGATGTCACTGTTTAAGACATTAAACAGTACTAGTCCCTATATGGACTCCTGAGGGACACCACTTGTCGCCAGTCTCCATCTGGACATGGAGCTGTTGAATGCTACTCTCTGGATGTGACTATCCAATCAATTCCTCATCCACCGAACAGTCCACCCATCAAATCCGTTCACAGGGCAGTATTGCATTTGCTATACAAAAAAAAATAAATTCCTTATGTATCTGAGAGAAGTAGGTAGAAGGAAAGGCTGAAAAAAGACGCTATTAATTTATGGGGAGCAGTTGTGTAGCTGTGAAAAATCCATACTTACAATATTAATTGATCTGTTAAACTGTTTTAATTATCTGGAAAGATAGCACGTGGATTTGCATCTCAAAGTGGGGAAGTTAAGCCTCACCATAAAGCATTCTGTATGTATTGCAAATACAGTATACTTGTTATTCCTCATGGCATTGACAACAAAATACTTCATTTGTCTCTGAATTTTAATTAAAGGATTTGGGCTTTGAGTTAATCGAGGTGAAAGTATACATGTGTAATGTAGCAGTTATGTCTATATGGATTAGCTGTACAGAGTTTTGTAAATTCCTTGCCCATAAAGGAAGTCTTTGTTTCACAAAGAATTCTTAGCTGTGGAAGGAAAAATAACCCAGCGAATATTCTTTGACTTACAGACAACTTAAACAAAATAATCTATAACTAAGGAAAACTGTAAACTGATGACTGGGCCTCACTTTTTTTAAACTGAATTTGAAGAAACACTATTTTCCTAGACAAGCTTTTTAGTGCACTTTTTGATAAAGTTTAATGTCTCCATCAAAGCTCATACAGGGTCTAGTTTTGTGTGCAGTGGCATTATCGGGACAGTGGAGAAAACTTGCATTTACACTGGGCCAAAGAAAATCATCAGTCAACCTAGAAGATTCCTCATTTGAGTGGGTATTTTTACAACCAGATTCACCTAACGACTATTGGTTTGGCCAGCCTTGGAGTTTGAATGTAGCATAGGGAGCTGTGTAGCCAACGTAAGCCAAAGATGCTGCTCCTTTTTGCTAGATTTCTCACATAGGTTTGCAGAGTGTAGGCTGGGAGAAGGGGTCCTTCTCAGTTGCTAGGGAATGCATAATGCTCTCTGACTTGAAGTGTATAGAGACATCAAGATGTAGAAAACATTCTTGAAGCTAAGCTGAAAAGGACGGAAAATAGAGAACATGAACATTTAGTTATCTTATCTGGACGTGAGAGTTTACACGCGGCGCAGGTTTCAGGCACAGCCAGATTCAGACCACAGACTTGATCTGGCATAAGAATTTGAATGCTAATGCCTTTGGGTTGCCTAAGTAAAGAAATGCTTTCGTAACTATCATAATCAAATGCAGTTATGATTAACTTGCATTAAATTATTTTTTGGAATGCATATTTTGGAATCTGCTGTTTATTAGTCAAAATCATAATGTAATTTTGTGAGCCCTGGCGGAGTGGAAATTGTCAACTCTATCAAATAAAAAGAAAATTGTAATCCTGAGGAATGGAGACAGCTGTTGATTAAGATCCCTGGTTTTATGCTGGTTTAGCACAGGTTTATTGATTAGATAGCTGTAACAGATGTATTTATTCTGTGCTGTGACTGAGTATGCACATAACACAAGGATCTGGATCTATACTCTGTCAGAGCCCTGCATTTTGTACAGTCCATTAGACAGGTGGTGGGTTTGGAGTGGTGACTTTGGTGGTGATGTGGAAGAGGGGCAGAAAAGCGCTCTGTAACTTAGTTTGAGTGTAGGGCTTTTGAAATATGATGGCTTATCTCCAACACAAAAGTGCTATAAAAAGCATAGATAAGGACTGTGATGAGACAAACCACCTCAGCTCTGACGTGAAAGTGACATATCTAATATCACTGCATATTATACTTCTAGAATTGTTCTAACCTGCTTATATTGTAGATTCAAAGAAAATGTGTGCATGTCAAAGTTATTTCCAGTGGTGTCATGCCTCAAAATGATGGGGAAGAACTGCGGGGACAGCAAGAATTGTAAGAAAACGATCCCATCACTACCCAGTCAAGGGGTGTACGTCTCTTAGGAGTCTACTAGGCAAATAAAAGAGTCATTTGATTCTTGGTATTATGTTAGCTGTCTCTAAAAGGGTTTAAAGGAAAAGCTGAGGCTTCAGCCAAACTAACAATTGTTGCGTAGCTTTTCGATGTTACGGAAGTGAATTGAAATTTGCACAGTAGTTTAGTCAGCCTGTGATACGGAATTACCACATTATCAAATGTTTAATAAAGTCATATATTTGATTTTTAACAAACTGTGGAAAGGAACCTCAGAGTGGAGTTTCATCAATAACTTTTCAGTGGTGTTGGTGGATTAAGCAATTGTTTCTGCTATCCCATGGCCTCTTTCATTCATACATTTAGTACGAAAGTTTTTGTGGCTTCATGGTGAACTGCAACAGGTAACTAGGACAGGTTTTCCTGGTTTCAGGTGAAGAACTGCTATGGTCATTTGTTCTTTCTGGGTAAATTTTTGACTGGTTAGGAGTCTTGTCTCAGTTCACTATATGGTTGTCCAAGCTTTTGTGCCAGTGCAAAAGGAAAGAGATAAGAATGAAGATGCTGGGAATGGCAGGACTGTTGTGTTTGGTGGCTGTGTTAATCTATGTAAGTTTTGATTGATGGTCAGGCTGTACTCTTGGTTGTGTGAGTGCTGTGCTCTAAACAGGGTCCATGATGTGATAAACTAAAAGGGGGGAAAAAAACCCAAAACTCTTTCTTTTAACATAATTCCTTTTTTTAAAAAAGAAAATTTGTCTTGAAGCATGGTCGTGTTCACAGTTGTACAATTTCACGTTGGTTGTTGAGAGAGGTCTTAGTGGGTAACAGAAGTCGCTTTGTTGCAGGCCATACACATGTAGTGTTTCAGATGCAAATCATGTTAAGAAATGGATGTGTATTAATACAGATGTCTCTTCAGATGCTTCTGTTTCATAACTTAGTAGTAGCGGAATGTAGACTGGTACCTTGTACCTTTTATATGAAACTGGGTGAAGGGAATTCTTGTGGTTTTGTAAGGAACATTCTTTATAGAGAGATTTCAATATGTTATGCCAGCAACTTAGTGTATTTTAAAATACAGGAACTGAACAAAATAAAGCAATGTGTCTTGTGTGCGAAAATCCTTTATCTGACAAGAATAAACAGTTTCACTTAGTAGCTTTATCCTTCTATTCTCTCTAACATTGTAAGCATTTTATTTATTTGTAATAATAGAAGCTTTATTCTTTAGTTTCCTTAAGTTTTGACTTATCTAATAAGTTAGAGTAAATATCAGTTGCCAGTAGAATTAAGATACTATTTTTTTTTCTTCAATTTTTGTCTTATTAAAAAAAAAAACCACCAAAACAAAACTCTGCCACTTCTGTTTTCAGTTCAGTTCTACAGAGATGGTGTGCAGTCTTGTGGTATTGAAAATTATATTTTAGGCTGAACCATTGCCAGAGAGAGCATTCACTCAAATCAAGACCTCTGAAGTGTAAACATGAGATAAATTGAATTTCAGTTTTGATTCCTGATCTACTTTTTCATTTTTTTTTTAAAAAGCATACCATTAAGCCTACGTTGCCTTCATCTGTTACCTTCAAATGTATTTTCCATTTGTAAAATAAATTAACTAGCTTTTTGCTATTGGCTCATTGATCATAAATCCTAGCAAAGCAGTAGTATGGAAAATACATAGTGTGCAGAATCTGTATGTTGCATAGTAAATTAAGCCATGTGAAAGATAACTTCTCTGCTTTTTCACTTGTATTAACTTTTCATAGAATGTGACGTCAAGGTAAATAGCCATTTGTGGTTAAAATGTGCCACTCTTAATTACAGGAATGTGGCAGTGAAAAGAAAATGTTGTGTATATAGAGGGCATAATTATTAACGCTCTTGATTAACGCTCTTGATATTTATTATATTAGAAATGTCACTGTGTTTAAGCATCTTTGTACATCTCACAAGAAAGCCTGAAATAGTTTGTTGTAAAATTAACAAGTTCATTTCATCACATCTAATGGATTCTTCAATCTGTATCAGCTTATCAAAGGAAACATTAATTAAAAGTGTAATTGACTGGCCAGCTGTTTCCTGTTTTTTGTCCAGCAGCCTCTATTAAAAACATTACAAAACATGTAAAGCTCTTTATCTGAGGCAGATGAGAAGTTCCTCATGCCAGATCCTGCTCAAGCAGCGAGATTTAAATGATAGTTCAGTGCACATTGGGTGACCAGTACCTGTAGGCATGTACTACTTTGTATGGAGGCAGGCTACATTACCAGTTGGCAGAGAACCCTGTTTAAAACATGACATACACGGTTAGCACGCCAGAATGCTTTGTTCCCAGAGGGGAGCACTGCATGACTAAAGCTGAATGTGTGGTTGCTTTTTCCTCACGACATGCAAGAAATCCTCTAGTAGCAATGCGGTTCTCAGGCTAGGCTTGTATATTGAGAGCAGTAAATAGGCAGTGAACTGAAGATGAGCTCTACCTTGCTGAATTGGCATACAACAACGTATATAACAATGTAAATTGTACAAGCCTTCTCTGCATGGGTAGAATATCTTTTGTCCTGTAGGTTTACAGTGTTCATTCCCATGCTTGGAGATTATTCTCCCCAGGAACAAGAAGGGCATCATGGAACCATTCTGTATTTCAGTTTTCCTTTTGTGAGATGGTTGGGAACTGCAAAGGTCCCCTTGATCATGGAGAACTTCTGTTGCTTTTTTGGACATGCCCTGTTAACAGTGGGGCTGTAACTAGCCTACTTTCATGTTGATACTACGCTTTCCATTGGGCCACTGCGAGGCAAATCATGACCAAACTCAGCAGTTGTCTTTCTCTTCCCAGAAACCAGAGTTTGGCCTTCCTGGGAATAAACACAGAACTCTCAGGGTCTGAAGACTTCTTTGTTCATTCGTCTACCTTTTTTTTTTTAATGTATGAGAGCCAAATTTCTGTTTGAGTTAGAATTATTAAAAATAAAAATCCCATTTGCCATTAGTATACATGACCAAAACTGTGAAGCCTTTTTTGGTTTTGGTGTGGAGAATGAATGCAATATTCGTTCTCAAATTAAGACCTGTAACAGTAAACGTTCCTTCAAATTACTTCCACTGGGACTTCTTGTTCACTCCATACTTGGATTTGTTGTTATATTCATCTCCCTCCCCCCCATCTTAAATGTCATCCTGTTTTCACTGGGTGACTGAAAGATCAAGTTAGAAAGTCTTGTTCCAGAGTGCAGGACAAGTGTCAGTTGGACTGGGGAGAGGTAGAATGCAGCAGAAACCAGGGTGCTGTCATGGCTTGGCAGCAATGAAAGAGAATAACTCCAGTAACAACAAAGGAAAAAAAAGAGTGGGGATAGAGCAGAATTTTGCCTGTTGTGTTTAGTTTTGAGGGTAGTGTCTCACTGTCTATCTTTGTGAGTTTGGAATTATAGTCTCTTTTATTTTAGTCATAGCTGGAGGGCTTAGACGGAGTCATTTTTGGAAGAAAATCAGGGATGATACAGTTTTCCAGCCATACTAGGCTGTAGGATCATAACGAAAAATGAACTGTAGCAACACACAGCTGGATCTTCCTTGAAAAAGGATTAAAAGGCTTTCAGGGTATAGGCAATGTGCAAAGGCAGACTCAGTTTGATTATTGAAGCTCCTTCAAAACAGGTTTGATTTGGGGATGAAGATGCTTAATAGTTTTGGGTTTTTTTTTTAATAGTCTCTAATTACATCTGTGGTTACAAAAGCTGACAGCTGCAAGATCTTGTTGTCCCTTAATATTTTTACTTCTGTAGTGTAGAGGGGACTTGAATGTGTTTGGTGTCCCAAACATTGATCCTCCAAACGGAGGGGGAAAAAAGGTAAAAACCTAGTAGACTGAGTAGTTACATAATCTAATCATATCCTTTCAGTTGGCATTGGTTCAAGTGGTGCTGTCAGTGGCGTGAGAGAAGGAAATGTGAACAGCAAGTTACGCATGCCAGAAGTCAAAAAATAAGAGATGTTGTGCCACAGTCTCGGCCAAAAAATATGGTTAGATAATCAGCTTAAATAGTATGTCCTGTCCTTCCTGTTACATATGAAGTTCGGAAATAGAAAAAGGAAGAGCAGATCTCCTCATCACCTAGCTACTGGATGGTTGGAAAAGTCCTTCATTTTCCTGCCTGGAAAATTCCTTCCAAAGAGCACCCACAGCTCAGAGCACAGATCTCAAGTTTCTGAGATGTGTGAGAAAGATTTTATGGAAGCAGATCACCTGAGACCGTGTTGTGATCACAAACCAACTCTGGAACCATAATTACTAGAGTGTCAGATCTACTTCTGATCTCATTAGTAAATCATTATAAACAGCAAATTAAATGTTACATGCTCATCTCTCTTCTACAGGACAGAAGAAACTGCTTGGTAGAACAGTGCTGTCAGGCAAGAAAGGCTATGCAGCCAGCCTGTATGTTCTTGTTCTTATTGGTGCAGTTAAGATACAGGTGGTTTATATTGCACTTAATAACTTTCATGATTTCTTAGAATAATTTGTTTCTCAAAATCTTGGAAAAATTTGGCTTGGATGGGATTTCTGGAGGTCATTTTGTTTAACTTCTTACTCAAAGCAGGGGGCTGTCTTCTGTGTTAGATCACGTTTCATGCAGTTTTGCCTAGTTTGGAAAATCCTCAAGGATGGGAGGTCCCCAGCCTCTCTATACTACCTGCTTATATGCTTAATTGGTCTTGTGGGGAAGATTATTTTTTTTTCTTAAAGTCTGTGTGGAATTTTGAACAAGTTGCAACTTGCAGCTGCTGGGTTTTGTCCTTTCATCGTGCACCTCTGACAAGAATCTGCTCCAGGTTTTTCCAAATGCCCTTTAGATAGTAGAAGATGCCCCCTTAGCTTTCTCTGCCAAATAACTTCAGTTTTGTTAGTCTGTCATCATTTGCCATATGCATTAGCCCCCTAATTGTCCTGGAGGCCCTCCTGGCTTCCCTCTAGTTTGTTGATAGGTGTCTTGTACTGGAGGCCCAAACTGGACTCAGTACTCCAGATAGGGTCTTATGAATAGCAAGCAGAGTGGAATAATCACTTCTATTGATCTCACCATCCTTGCGCTACTGTGGTGCATTATGGGCTAGCATTCACTGCCACAAGAATGATTTGCCTTCATGGTACTCAAATTACTTTATCCCGTTATGTTTCCCTGCTTTTTCTTTGCACAAAATTAATGCCAGTATCCCTTAGTGTCCTGCCTGCATGGAAAAAACCAAGTCTAAGTGACAAGAATAATTGAAGTGTGATTGTAAAGGAGATAGGCAAATGAGCACCATTTTGTTAGCACAGATACCAGTAGCTGTGAATCTTTGTGCTTCATGTTACTCTTACCTCTGCTAGCTGAATTACAATTAGTAAAGTATAGCCTAGGTGCATTGTTCCCCCAAGTGGGTCATGTAAACCTATTTAATGTTGCTCTGAGTATGGAGCCTTGTGTGGTATTTAAACACCATGTTGTTGGTTTTCTTTTCCTCTGCAGCTTGGATGAATGGATTTCCCACCTTTTTTTTATTGATGGGTAGTACCCAGAGGAATGGGTACCCAAAAGTTTCAGGTCTGGATATAGGTCAGATAGTTACTTTGCAGATAGTTAATAATCAAAAAATATTAATTAAGAAGATCAAGTCTTGTGCAAAAATATCTGGATAAAATTATCTAACTCCTGAAGATGCATTTTGGAATTTTTCTCCTTCCTTTTTGTTGTAACTTGTTAGAATAATGTGGTGCTTTCAGCAAAGAATTCAAGAACAATTACCGGTTTTCTGCCTGAGTGCCAGGTGTAATGACCTGTCAGCATAGTTTGAAAGTACATTAATGTGTATACTTTCCTTTTAAACTTTGAGATGTTATATGCTGAATTTTGATTATTTTTTTTTCTGCTTAATTTTTTAAAGTGGGTCTAATCCTACAGGGTCATGCAAAGTATTTATCAAGAGGATTCAGCATTCTTTTTTTTAATGTAAGTTTTTTTAAGATACGTGTTGCTAGTTGACATCTGCCACTTTGAGAACCAGTGAGTTTTTTCTGACAGCACTTGGCTGAGGAATGCATGGGAGAAATGTTAGGCCACTGTTTCTGCTCTGAACTGCGATCTGCACTCCTAGTAAACTGAAAGAAGAAAATTCCCAGTTTCCACTAGTTTGTTTGGAGTATCAGGCGTTCTCCAGCTGTGAACACAAATCTGTGGATCAGAGGGCAGAATTAGTTACATGTAGCTAATTTCAACTGGTGATCAGTTTCCAGACAGGGGTCAGAATATTACTTTCTGTAATGAGGACAAGGCATAGATAGATTCTTCCTGGAGGCGTTTCAGCTCTTCCATTCCCACGTGACATCTGTGTGGAAAGTACAGCCATCTGCTCCCTGGCCTTCTCCCTCCTTCAGGCTGTCCCTGGGGGACCTCCACATTTTTTCTCTTCCTGTAGTACATTAGTCCAGCCCAACAAAACGGCTACACTGTCTTCTCATATGAGTTCTCTTTTGCTCTATTTTTAGTGTATATGCAAGTATTTATTTATTATAAAAGGTTCTGAGCTTCCCTTACACAAAGATGAAAACCAAGCAGTGGGCATACCTTGTCTTTACAGACCACTGGAAAGTGTGTAAGAGGCTGTACAGGAGGTACATTCTTCAGAGCCGTTAATTTGTTTCAGTGCAGTGATGGGTGGAAAGTCCAGGTACAGCCTTCCTGCTTGCAGAAGCAATATACTTTTAGTGTGGTCTGTATTGGATGTTCAGCACTCCTAGTAAATTTCCACAACAATTCTCATGCTGATTAAAGAACAAGATTTATGTTTTTGACAGTTCTTGGCAGGTAGAGTTGTGGTAGTAGTGTGGGAGGTTGGTTCACATTGATTTATAACAGATACATGGATGGACTCTGTCTGTCACCATCTCTGTTATTTCTTATATAATCATTGGAAATGATGTTTCATGAGCTGATGATGACTTCCATTCAGCTTCTTATTTATGGTGTCTATCTGTGCTAGTACAATATCCTTTTATCTATCACGTGAGCAAATGCATGGTTCATGCTTCAGCACCAATCCTCAGAACCACTGTGGATTTTCTGTGGCTGATACATTCTGCAGCATTCAGCTTTGATTGGGGGTTCTCTTTAATCCTGTGAAGAAGTCGCTAACTTGAATTCAAGATTCTTTCCAGAAGTATGTTGCATTGTAGCCATCTGCTTTTAATTTTTCCTTATTTTAACAGCCTCACCTAGGAAACACTTTCCTTTCTCAGACAAAGCACTAAATGTTTAACATATGTGTGTAAAGGATCCAAATAACTTTGAATGTTTTGAGGGCCAGTGGTATTTTAGATATATTGAACTAAAAATGCCTAAGAGATTTTTGCTCAGGCACAGCCTAAGGGAAAGGGAGGTAATTAAAATGGGTGGAAAACATTGTTAAGCATTGAGCTTGACTTTGTTCAGACTGAATTTGGGCTGTTACTTCTGGTGCTAGGAAGGTTACGTCTTTGAATAAGATGTACTCTACTGAATTTTTCTCCATCAGCTTGATCCTAGAATGGGGTTGTAATGGTGAGTTTTAATGACGGTAGGCAGTGATTTGACAGAAGCACAATGGTTATGACTTCATTGCAAGATCTGGTAGGTGGGAAGCCTTTCCAAAAAGATTAGAAGAGAAACAAAGGAAAATGCTTAGTGCTCAAAAGTTTTTGCTGTTCAAAATGGGAAAGTTTCATGTTCCTGTCAATTAACACAAGTGTGATCAGACAACATGTGACCTTGTGAAGCAAAGAGCAGCACATTCACTTTTGAAAGACGTATAATACAGTGAAGGAGGTTTGGGGTTGTGAAAGGGGTAGTAGAAAAGCCACCATTTAGAACAAGGTAATGGTCCAAAATTTGCTATACACCTTTGTATTAAAGTTTCAAAACTCATTTTATTTCAAGGTTGTTCTGTCATCTTTTCCTTCACTCTGCCTGTCCAGAATCTTTTGGTGTCTTTTAGCTGTAGTCACTCTATTCCTATTATTTAATTTATCGCTAACGTTTATGAAGCACCTGAAGGGTTTGGGTTTTTTTTTAATGATGCAGGGTAAGCTTGTAACATTTCTAGTTATATAATATGAGATACAAAGCTCAATTTTTCTGTCACCTTGTTATCTGGTGGTCTAGACATTCTTTTACAAGTCCCTTTTACCAAAAGAGCATCATAATTTAGGGGGAGTTTTGAGAGTCGGTTATCACTGTGTTAGAGGATAATTTAAAATAGTATTAAGTGGCTGCTGTGGATCTTACGGTCAAGTATGAAATTATCTAAAGTATTTCTTTATATGAGCAGATTCAACAGTGTTTTGCAGTAGGGCATCGTCTTTGTAAAAATAATGATTTCAGGATGGACTGAAGGCTGGCTTCTGGGGGAAATATATCAAAAGCAGATTAAAATGATGATATAATTCCTGGATTACATTTCTGCTCTCTCTTCCAAACAGTTGTATAGATGGGACTCTTCATTTTGACCCTGACATTGCTTCTCTAAGTTAAATCTCTTTTCCCTAAACATCAGTTTTGTTGTACTTTCCAGAGAACAGCAGTTCTGTACGTGTTTCTAGTGTGTGTCACGTACTAGAAAATTTTGGCACTCAGCTTCTCGTTATGGTTTCAGTTAGGAGCAGTTACAACTGTTTTGCTTTTTGTGCTGCAGTATTTCCTTTTAGTGTGAAGCCGTAATAGCAGCTAGATGTGCTGTTGTCCTGTCCTGTCATCTCTGGGAGTTCAGGCTGTAGCTCCCACAGCAGCTGTGACTGCTCCATGCCCCAGTCTTCTCTTTTGTGCTACATTTTAAAATTCACTTTGGTCTGACCTTGAACTTGCTGTTACAACCTGCTTCTCATTTCTGTCAGCTCCTTTCTTGTACCAGTGACAGACGCTTACACAGTTTAGTGAAGTGATCTGATGTTAGTGATGGTCCTGCTTCAAGTGCAGGGCTGGACAGCATGACCTCCAGAGGACCCTCAGTGATTTCTGCAGTCTTAGAAGCGCGGTATGTGGTTCTACTCTGCTCACTGTGATCATTGCTGGCATTCAAAATCAAGTTGTTAAGCAATGAAAATAGGAAAACTTAGAGGTGGAGGGAGCAGAAGGGTCAGGCAGTGAAAGTCTCTAAGGAGTGAGTCTTCTTGCTGACCAGCTGCAAATAGTGAAATAAAGCTTCTGGCCTCAGGGAAGAATGGAAGAGGACTGTGATACAAGCCTGAGACAATAGCCAGTGCTCCTAAAGCTCTCTGGTGGCAAGCTTTTCCCACAATTTTCCTAAGAAGTAATGATCAGAGCTGACTGCTCTGGTCCTGTCACCATCTCTTCACTTCATTGTTGATAAGCCATTTAACTGTGCTAAGCCAGAAAAAAGATATTTCTTTTTTTCCTTCCCCTCACCATGATTTTCTTCTGTCATAGCATGCTCCAAGTGATTAGTGCAGGGTCAGAAAAGCTCTACAGCTATTGCAGAGGAACCAGTAGGAATAAACAAACAGGGATGGGGTGGTAGCATGACAGTCAGCAGTACATTGATGTAGACATGCACAGAACTGCAACTGCAAAGTAATTCAGACTACACACAATAATAAGAGCTGGTGTTGAGGTAAATGAGTATATATCCCCTTTGTATAAAGTATACTTGTCCAGCTATACATTGTTGTATGAAGTTTAAGGCCCCATGTGAGAAGAAAATATAGAAAGTGACCCTCTCTGATGGGAAAGAACACAGATAATTAAAATTTTATTTAGTACCTGGCAAAAACCTGTGCAGTACAGAGAGAGGAATTGATCCATTCTTGAGGTTAAAAGGGGGAGAGAAGAGTTCAGAATTTGAAAATGATCCCAAAAGCACAATGTGATGCTTAGGTGTTTCATGGTCTGTCAGCTAGGTGCAGAGAAAGAGATGTGGAGCGGAATCTTCCACATCTGATTTTAGGATATATAGCATAAATGTGGAGTTTCATTCATTTTTGTCACCTGTGCATTTTACATGTTTGTAACTGTATTGTCTGTTTGGCGTTTTAGAAATACTTGCATTTGCAACGTTACATCTCCTTCCTCCCCGTCTAGTCAGAGTTAATGTTGGCGTAAAGCTAAGTAGCAAACGTCAAAGCACTCCGTTCCTTCAAAAATCTTTAATGCTGGCACACTGGGTTGTTCTGGCAGAATGCAGTGGTTTATCACATTCTTCTGTGTCATAAGACGTTAGAAACACTGTGGGTCATGTTAGCGCCATGTTAGGGTTACGTTGGTGGTGTCCTTTTGGAGAAACTTCTGGTGACTATTAGCTGGTAAACTCTTTGGCATACTGCTGTGTGCTTGAGCCCTGAGTGTTTCAAGGAGTGCATAATAGCTTGCATCCAGAATTTGTTGAACCGTTCTCTGACAGAAAGGCACCACAGTGACATCATCTTTCAAAA
>VZSZ01001710.1:83101-103686 GCA_013398815.1 Ibidorhyncha struthersii | reverse complement strand
AGAGAAGGCTTCGGGGAGACCTTTTAGCAGCCTTCCACTATCTGAAGGGGGCCTACAAGAAAGCTGGAGAGGGACTTTTTACAAGGGAATGTAGCAGTAGGATGAGGGGGACTGGCTTCAAACTGGAAGAGGGTAGATTTAAAATAGATATTAGGAAGAAATTTTTCACTGTGATGGTGGTGAGGCACTGTCACGGGTTGCCCAGGGAAGCTGTGGCTGCCCCATCCCTGGAGGTGTTCAAGGCCAGGCTGGATGGGGCTTTGAGCAACCTGGTCTGGTGGGAGATGTCCCTGCCCATGGCAGGGGGATTGGAACTAGCTGATCTTTAAGGTCCCTTCCAACATAAACCATTCTATGATACTATGAACATCCTTGACAACCTGGACTGCAAAAAGACTGAAAGAAACCAAGTTCTTTAGCACAAGGAAGAGGAAAGTCTTCAAATAATTATGAAACAAGGGACAGGAATACTTTATTTCAGCTGCATATAGAAAAAGTTACAGTAGGTTAATGTTGCAACAAGCTGTACAACATAGAACAAAGCCTTTAAAGAAAAAGGATAATTAAATATGGTAGTAGATAGCGTAGGAGAACTGCTTCATTGCTTAGTCATCATAAGTCTGTAAGAACAGATAAGGCAAATATGTGTTATGATTGATGAAAACATATTTACATCTACCTTGCAAGTATATGAGACAACCTCTTGAAGTCTTTTCTGGGCTTGCTTGCTGTTGCTGCTTGGGTTTTATTTGTTTGCGCTTTTACAATGGAAAGAAGAAAGGTTTTAAAAAAACACCATGCTCTTAGAAATGTTCTCAACCTACTGTAGTAGTTCATCTCTTAATTCTTTACCCATTCAATTCTTAACAAAGGGAAGATGAAAGACTGTACACCTTTGTAACCTACTTAAGTGTTCTTCATGAAGGGAGCATAAATACTGAAAGTCAATTATTTTTGCTTTGCAGGTTACGGGATGACAGAATTAGGATAGAAAGGATGGAAAACCACCACTTTGAATACAGCCATGCTTTCCAGATGGTTACTGATTTCTATGCAAAAGAAGTGCCTGATACTACAGGTATGTCAGTCAGAATGTCTTTGAAGCGTGCATCCTAAGGCACATCGTACCAGTAAAGACCAAGGCAAAGAAAGTGTTGAGTTCCTCAGCTTCTTCTGTGTCCTTGGTGACCAGATCTATTTTCCCATTCAGCAGCGTGCCCGTATTTTCCCATCTTGTACTTTTGCTGTTAATGTGGTTATAGAAGCTCTTGTTGCCTTTCATGCACCTTGCCAGTCTCAACTCCAGGTGGGCTCTTGTTGTCCGAACCCCATCCCTGCAAGCTTGAGCAACGTCTCTATTCTTCCTGCGTCACCTGCCCCTGCTTCCACCTCTCATACTCCTCCTTTTTTATGTTTCAGTTAATCGGCAGCATCTTGTTCATCCATGCGGGCCTTCTGCCACCTTTGCTTAATTTTTTGCACATTGGGATCTTTTTTGAGTTTGGAGGAGGTGAACCTTGAAAGTGAACATTATTGAAACAGAAATGAATACAGGGCTAGCATCCCTTTTTTTTCATAGCTTTGAAGATCTGTGTTTAGACAGGTTTGAATTCACACATATATAGCAACTGAGGGAAATTATTCAACGTCTGAAATGTTTCTTCAAGTTCTTGTGTGTGCTAATACTCTAAGAACAGAACAACAGCTCGAAAAAACTAAGTAGGGTTTTGAAAAATACCATTTTATGTTGAGATATCACGGGGTGAATTTTCCTGTTGTTGCAGCTGGAACAGGGACTATAGTAGAACACTGTTTAGAAACGCTATGAAATACGAATAGTACCCTCACAAAGATGGAACCATATTCTGCAGACTGGCTGAGGCAGATAAATCATCAGCATATGTGCCAAGGCCTGTTCATTTCTTTTAGCTTGCACAGATGTTGCCTACAGTAATGGAGATTTCAGAATTCAGTTCTTAGTTTGTGTGTTTAGAAATTTCTTAAGCCAACAGTTAGTCATTTTTCTGAAGAAAAACCTGTGACATCAAATGTTCTGTTTCGTAATGTGTTTACATTATTGTAGTGTTCTACATTCTTTGGAACCATAAATGTTATTTTGGAACCTCAATTTATGTTGATTTATAGATACCATAGACACTGTGTATATATATACACACAGATTTCTATTTGATTAAATTGAAAAATAGATTATGCTTCTAAAATAAATAAGTAAATAGTGAGTTAACAAGAAAATAATCTTTTTTCTTTAGGTCCTCAAAAACTATCTGTAATACTAAGCTTGGATAAGCCTGTTATTTCCTCCCTTGCAGCAGTAATTGCATACCTCAAAGAATTTAATTTGGAAAAGATGCTTTACAATCCAAGGTAAGTTGCCTTATATAAACTTCCAATTCAAAGCACCAATATATGTACCAGTGTTATCTTGTAAGTTTTAGCAGACACTTCTTCACAATGTAATGAACTGACCTGCTAGGCTGATAAACATAGTCTTTTTAAAAATTATACCTTACATTTAAGCTCCTAATCAGAACTGAAAGAATCAAGAGATTTTTTTTTTAAGTGGTGTTTCATGAAAATCCTTATGAAGTATGTTTGTCTAGACATTACTATCAGTAATGTAAATAAACATGTGCTGCTGCCAAGTGTTATTGGAAACAAACAAGGTGCAAAAACTGGTAGATACTAGGAGGGAAATTTTAAAATTTGTTAATCAATATCAGCCATCATATCTCAACCTCAGTTTTTTCTCGTGAACAGAATTTGGGGCTTTTTTGGCAGCTTTTTAAAAAAACGAATGTATTTTGCCTGAGGTGTGTAAATAATTTTCTCTTTCTATAGCTCTGGAAGCAGGTATAAGTGCTAATGTGTTGCAATATTTAGACAGTACACAGCAGGTCTGTTTGAGCTGGTGAATCTAGTTATCAATTGTAAAGAAAACAGCCATTCAACACATCCTGGCTTTCTGAAAAATCCTTTGAGTTAGTTCAGTGATAACTAGGAGTGGGGCAACAATCATGCAAAAAGTTCTTGGTAGACCGTCACCATTTGCACAAAGTTACTACAAAACCTCACAGGCATGGAAATAATCTTGTCTTCCCTTAAGTAGTCCTAACACTTAGGTTTATTAGATATGCTCGAATGAGTACTCAAAATTTGTAGCAAGTCTATGCAGGTGGAATCAAATGAAAATGGAAAGATATTTCCACTCAAGCATATTTTTATCCTGTCTTGCACAAGTATAAAAGATTGCTGTCCTACCTGGCTTGGGTTTGAAACTATCATTAAGGCTTATTGAATGCCTTAATTAAACAGCTTTATCTGGCATCGATCCTGTGCAAAATAATTCTCCTTGTCTCAGTATTCCTCTGTCCTGTAAGTAGGCAGGTTTTAACAAAGTAAGTCTGCCTGTAAATTGGAAACTTAGTAATATATCATGTCAGTTGTAGATCATTCACATGTTGTGTGAAATTCTTAAAGTTTCAAGGCTTATTTTGAAGGGCTCCCTACATTTCCATTTTTTTTAAATGTAGCTGGATTTAAAAAAATTACTGCAGATCTCAGCTTTAAACTTTTTTCAGGTATCTACTACAATATTTGGAAATTATATATACCTGGGTTTTCTGGAGTTTGGAATGGATTTTCTTGCTTAAGTTGCCCTTCCCCTCTCCATCTTCTAAGCCATCTCCCCTGCCTCATCTCTCAAGGAGCGCTCTGTTTGTGGTGTTCTAGCACCCTGGTGGTCCCACTCATCCTCTTTGATTGGCTTTTTTGGAAAATGCTTGGGTAGGGAGGCAGGAGCTCGAGAAATCTCGTGAGAATTTCTGAAGAAGAAAATGAACTGCAAGGAAATGCCATTCCATGGTCAAGCTTGTAGATCACTGTTGTGTCAGTGCCCTATGTGCAATTGCACATAGTGATGGGGGAAATGCAAAATGCATCTTTTATGTAGAATTAATTCAGTAACAGAGGAGAAACATCATTACATGAACGTTTATCTAACAGCAGTCAGTCACAGTTGTAATAACTGCATCTTAAAATCAAATTTAATTATAGACTGGGAAGGAAAACCACTAAATCTTAGAGTTGACATTTGCCTGCTGAAGGTTGCTCTAATGGACTTTATGTGAATGTGTGTACATCTGCGTGGAAGGGCAGTGAACTATTTGATATCTTGGTGATACACTATGAAAAAATAAAATACAGTCTTTGAGATAACTTTGTTCCTGTTTTCAGGAGCTTGGATTCTACTGTATTTATTTCTAAAGCCTTTACTCCTTTCACTACCCGATACTGAAGTCTAGTTGTTTTTAGTGTCGCACATATTGAAATAGCGAGCCAAATACTGAGGCAAACTCAACTTTAATATTTTCCTAACGCCAGCGAAATACTGTCTAATACTGAAAAGGGAAAGTCTTTTTAGCAAAGGATGCCAGGCTCATGGATCTTCTGTGATTCTGCAGGAAATAGAAGAGAAATACTTCCATTGCACCGTCAAGCAATTTAAAATTCCTGGGAGAATTCAGGTCAGCGAGCATATACTGATGAGTCAGTGAGCATGAAGTCGTAGTTGTGAGATAGCTTTCAGTTTACTAATGTAAGTGACATGGATCTGGATGAAAAAGACCTATTTGATAGGAAGAATGACAAAAAAATTCCTTACACCTCTGTACCTTCTTCAGCAAACACTCTTCTCCCAGCTGAAAAAAATCCAGTTAAGAGTCATGAAACATCATGTAAGTGATGAGGGATCCTTATTAGCAGGGGTGGGGGGGAACAAGTTTTGTTTTAATACTTAGATTAAGATAGAACAAGGCTTTGGTATCTCTTAGGTGCTGACGATGTCAGAAACATCATGCGTAAAAGACAATGCATATGTTTATTTACCCACTCACTGTGAGAAAGGGAGTACTGAAAGGGAGGTTTCAAAGTCAGCTCAGGAGCTATAGGGACTGAAAAAGGAAAGGCGTGGTTTACAGGCACTAAGAAGAGGTGCGTAGCAAAGGATTTACCATCTCTTTTGAGACCACAGACAAAGAGCAGCAGGTGGGACCTCTTGCACTCTGGACATTTGGAGCTTGTAGGAGGGCTGAGGCTGTGTGCAAGAAAAGCAGGCTGAGAGTGCAGACATCTGGGTAGAATGAGGTTGCAGGCCCACTTACTGGGGTCAGTTCAGTGGAGAAAAGACTAATTAAGGGTAAAAATAATGGAAATTAATTTTGTTTCTCTTAATCCTTCCCAGGTTCTTTCATTTCTGTTCTTGTTCTTTATTTTATATTTCTCAGTTTTGTTTTGTGTGTGTTTGTTCTACTTTGTTGCTGGCTTTAGCCAGAAGTTTCTGGACTACTGTCACATCAGAGATCCAGATCAGAAATTCTAGACCTGTGGCAGTATTCGCTACAAAACATAGTCTGGGCTTGATGTCCTTCACTACTTAAACTGTGGTAAATGTCTTTCATTCCTAAAGAAAGCTATTGCTTCTGAGAAATGGAGAAACTTGTTTTTACTCCTTGAAGCTGAATAGGGATTCCTGTATCGGTTTGTTCTGTGGTTTATTCACCCTTAGAAACCTCAAAGACATGGACTCTAGATGTCTATAAAAGGTAATGGAGCAAAGAAAATCTGCTGCTTAGTAGGCTTTCAATACAGTGCCTTGCAGCTTCGCTGGAAAGTTTTTACAGATTTGCAGAATTAAAGTAGTTGAAAACTACTGATCTGAATAACATGCATTCACTTAGGCTGGGTTACTGAGTACGAAAATCTGTATAATATCTCCTGTGGAGAGAATAATGAATAAGGCATAAAAAGTGCCCTTCACTGCAAGCTTCTCAGGAGGCAGAATGACCAAGAAGATCCAATTTCACAGGTAACATATAAGAATCAAAGTCTGAAGATGTAGTTTACTGTCCTAAAGCAATCACAGTAACCCTTTAGTATTCATCAAGTGTGGTTCTACTCTGAAAAGTCATTTTATGAGTAGCAGCCTCTTTCTCATAAGTATTCTCCAAAAGTTTCCTAAATCTTACTAGAAGCTTGTGTTTCTTTTTGTTTCCTCTTTTCATTTTTTTCAGCCCAGATGGCATGATTCTATCTTGCCTTGCTCCTCAGCAGTGGAATTGCCACTCATTTCCATCGTTTGTGTTTTGTGCTAAGTACCTGAGACAGTTGCAAGTCTGTTCTTTGAAACTCAGGTCACACTGTCACCTACAGAAAGAATTATGGCATCGTGATCCAGTCGAAGTGATTTTGAAGGGTCATTTTTACTGATGCAGGAGATGACTGGTAGCAGCATATTAGAATTTCTCACAGGGAATGTATTGATGCCCTTGCTGCAAAACCAGCACTGACTTAGTATTTGTTTACAGCCTTCTTCTTACACCGTTTGGTCCCTAAATTCCCTACAAAGAGTCTGTCTTCGTTCATGTTTTTATCTAGTTCTGATCCCAAGCTGAAGGAAAATGAGGGGGTGGAAGCAAAACATGTTCTGTGCTGTGACATCTGGAATTGTTGGTTGGGCATATACTGCAGCTGATCTTGGCTATTATTCTTATACTCTAAGCTCTCAATTACCAGGGTTAATAGCAGGGTGGAGTAGCTCAGATAAAGCAAACACCTGGATAATATAACACACACATAATTTATGCTGTGAGAACAACTTTAGCATATCTGATTCTGAAAGAATAGTAAATATGCTCTGCAGTGGAGAAGAGTTAGTTGTCTTTAAATGCTACCAGAGAGCAAGCTTACTGTGAACAGAATACACTTTGTGTTAAGTGCTCTGAGGCCAGGTGAAGTGGGGAAACACTAGAACCAGTAAGTCCACAATCTTGAAACTCGCATATGGGTGACTAGGGTTGATAGAAACAGCCAAAAGTGTCCTTTTTGCTTTTGGGAACAGGCTGAAAGGCCTGGTGGTCCTGACCCAGCTGGGTTTAAGAGATCACAGACTTGAGTAGTGGCAAATTAAAATGCAGCAAATGGGGAAACTGCAGTTTAGGTAAGTCCTACATGCAGAAGAGGTGCTTTTGGAAGAGTGGGTAGGATGTGTGTTAATCATAGGGTTTGGGAGCCAAGCAGAAATCAGTCCTATTTAACTTTTGCCAGCATCAGCAGTTGTGAGTGAAGATAATAAAAAGAAGTATTGTTTTGTTGCTTATAATACTGTGTACTTTAGGAAGTGCTGCTGCTTTTGCCTTCAAGGTTTTGTTTTGTTGGTCAACTTCGTCGGTTGCTGTGATAGCACACTAGAGCAGAATAGTTATGACTATGGGTATAGTTCTGAGTTGGCTGTGCTTCCAAACTATCATTGAACTTCTTGAGGGCACTCAGTTGAATCTACTTAAAAAAAAACAAAACAAAACAAAACACAACTTTGAAAATACTTCTAATTTGACCCATTATTTAGGAACAAATTTGCTAGTGGGCCCAAACACCTGCATACATCATAAATATATAACATTAGTGTGAATACTTATTTTGTTTCTGAACATTACAGTGCCATTTTTGTTTTTAATATAGCAATAATGCAGCTGTGTGCGCCTAACAGAAAAATTTGAACATTTAAGTGCTCCCCTAGAGTGTTTAAAATTGAATGTACTGAATACAATTTTGTGAAAAGTCAGGAAAGCGGTTTTAAATCCTACCCAGCAAGTCATTCTGTTTAGTCTAGGGCAATAAAGAGTGTCCTAGATTTTGTGCAAAGGGCAGTCAGCAGTATGATTAACCTAGACAATCATGACTCGATTTGTCAGAAGCATTTAGTGAAGATCTTGCACTTCACTTCATGGTCCCAACTACCACATGTGTATGTCTGAGACAGAAATAATTTTCGTTATCTCATACGATTACACATCTAATACAATTATTTTATTAATGTTGGTTCTAAACCAACACAACCTTTGGGTTGGTCTCATCCAGTTCTGTTAGGGAGTATCAAAATCAAGTAATTTTGGTCATGGTTATTTCACATTAAAAATAAAATCAAATTGTTTAAATGTACCCTATACAGCCTGGTAATTTTGTAGTAGTAATAAAAAATGAGATATGTATTTTCATATGCTGTTTTGATGATGATTTGTGTTAAAAGTCTGTTCCACTCTCAAAGTATTAATTCTTAGTCATATCCCTTCACGTAATCCTACAGTGATCATAACAGAACACTAACAAAAGCACATACTTTTTTCAATTTCATCATAGGCTGAAGAAGGGCTACTTCCTTAACCATTTAGTGGATCAGGATTAGATAACAGGAGAGCTGGATTTTATTCTGAGCTTTATCAGAGTCATTGTAGGAAACTGGGAAGTGAGTCATAAATCTTGTTTTCCCAAGCAGTAAATTAAAAGAAGTTATTAGTGTTCAGTTCTTTATTTGAATAAATTTTAATTTCTTACTTTTTTTTTTTTAAATTTTGCATAACTAATGAATTCTCTAATGTAAGAACCTTGACATTGTTTCATGGTTACATCTGTGCTCTAATGTAAAATATAATATAAGAAATTCCTCTCTCCAGCAATTTCAAACGATTGTCAAGTGAAACTGAATACATGACAATTAATGGGACAACAATGAAAAATCTCGAAATTTTACAGAATCAGGTAAGGACAAATGTAATGTTTTTTTAATAAATGCTGAGATTTTCACAACTGTTTGACGTATTGTTCCCAGTGAAGTTAGTTTAGTTAGTTTGCGAATCTCACCCAGAAAGTTTAAACTATTTCAAATGGGAATAATCTGAAGGAGGATAACATTTTCAGAGGCATAAATGAAAGTTAATCTGTGCTGGCTTTTAGTGTAAGTTAGAAATATTATTGCACTTTGACTAGCAAAGAACTTTCAAAAAAGTTTCGGTTCTTGAGCAACAGCAGTCAAGTGATATGACTGGAGTAGCATTTGTTTTTATTTCTGTGCTGTTGTACAGATCTTTATGCACAGACCTGTTGAATTTATTCCAGTCATTTTCTAAAAAGATTTTTCTGGCTAAAGGAAAAACATACTTAAGTGTCTTATGGCTGTTGGAGGTACTTTAAGGTGTAAGGCATTGTTGGTGAACAAGATTAGTAAATGAACAGGCAGTTGCCATATCTTAAAGCCTAAACAGAATGTTTAAATAACATGGTGAAGATCCTTTCACTACATCGTTTATTGTTCTGTTCAAAATAATTATGCTATTTTTATTATTTTAGACTGATATGAAAACAAAAGGAAGCCTGCTCTGGGTCTTGGATCATACTAAAACTTCCTTTGGACGTCGAAGACTGAAGAAATGGGTAACCCAACCCCTCAGGAAATCCAGGTGAGATAGTTCTTTATCTTGTGCTAAACCTGTATTTTATAATTATGATGCTGAGTACACCCAATGTATTTATTTTTCTTGAAGACCTGAGATCCATAGTAGAGTTAACACAGGAAATTATACGATAGAAGCTGTGGACAATATATATAAGTTCAGAAGAGTTAAACTGCTCTGTTTGGGCACAAAACATCTAAGTAGTTTGCAGTAGTAGGTCTGGAGCAAGTTAGAAATTCCTATGCAGGAATCAGATTGGGTACCATTCTAACTCAGTATCCTTTTTCAGACAGTGGATGCTATTAGAGCATGTTTTATTTCTGAACTTGCCAAATAATGTTTGTCTTTCTTGCTTCAAAAGTCTTTACATTCTTAATGCATTTAAGCTGTGGATGTTTCTGTTATCCATGTATACAATGTATTGCATATGAAAGAATATATTTGTATTACGTCTGAAATGTGATGATTGATTGGTCACTCATATTTTGAGCTATGCTTTATTTAGAAATGCTTTAGAAATGCTTTATTTTGTAATGCTATCATACTTGGTTTTAATTGTCTCTGTCTTGAAATGGACTCCACCTTTTCAGATTTCTCTTTGCAGGCTTTATTGGAATATTGTACTTGAATATGTAGTAAATAACGGTATTGAGTTGATGGAAGCTGGTGAGGGGTCTGGAGCACAAGTCTTATGAGGAGCGGCTGAGGGAACTGGGGTTGTTTAGCCTGGAGAAAAGGAGGCTGAGGGGAGGCCTTATCATTCTCTACAACTACCTGAAAGGAGGGTGTAGCAAGGTGGGCATCAGTCCCTTCTCAAAGTAACAAGTGATAGGGCAAGAGGAAGAGGTCTCATATTGCTCCAGGGGAGGTTAAGATTGGATATTAGGAAATTGTTCTTCACAGAAAGGGTTGTTAAGCATTGAACAGGCTGCCCAGGGAAGTGGGGGAGTTGCCATCCCTGGAGGTATTTGAAAGATGGGTAAATGTGGTGCTTAGGGACATGGTTTAGTGGTGGTTTTGGCAGTGTTAGGTTGATGGTTAGACTTGATGATCTTAAAGGTCCCTTCCAACCTAGATGATTCTATGATTCTATGAATGATTGTTGCCTACGTTTTAACTTTTTTGATCTATTCCTTTGAATGTTCATTCCCTGAGTGTTGTCAATGTAGAGTTTACTCATCTGTCACTTTGTTCACTTCAGCTACAGCATACAGAAAATATGTTGGGTTTGGTTATCTAAAATAACTTTCCCTGTTTTACTTTTGTAAGTGTATTAAACAGTTTTAATTTTTATTAATCTTGAATAACTTTAAATAGTGTGGTATACCACTGTTTTAGCATCTTGTTTTTGGTGGCAATTTACACATTTTTCTACAGAAGCATTTTTTTCCTTGACCAAATTCAGTATGTCAAAGCACTATGTTTCTGAAGCATCACTGCTTAATTTTCTCATTAGCCTTTTTGTAAGGATCTTTTCTCAGTAGTGTAAGAAAAACACATAACTGTTTTTTCCCTCCTATTTTGTTAATTTAGAATATTAGAGACCTTTTTCATTTGTAGGCACGATACTGGTTAGACTTTATCATGCTGCAGTTTCTGACAGGGATTTAATAAGTTGATTTCAGTATGCTTTTTTTTTTTTTCCTTTTTAATTCTTCTGGTAATAGCTTTTATATATCTTACCCACTTCAAAAAGGCTTTTGATGTAACCATCCTCAATAGTATTAGACTTTATGGAAGTTGATTATGTGCTTAGTGTTCACCTTAAAAGCATATAGATAGAATTTCTGGGCCACTTTACAGGAATAAGTTGAATTAAATTAATTTGTTTATTTTCCTGCTCTTGAGGCACCCTATGACCTTTTGGGAATTGTTTGTAAAGTTGTCAGCGGGGGGAGCCAGAGCCCAGGCTCTGGTCTGGTGTAGTGGCAGCACTGAGGAAGGAGTACCTCTAACCATTTTGCTCCCAAATGATCACTTATGTGGTGAAGCAGGTGACATACCATTCAACAGTACAATACACAGAGTTCTTATCTGGACACAGAAGATAGAAAACTGCTTGCCTGGGGACTTCAGGCCTTCTTTCTTAACCAGTAAATTTCTTTTAAATTCTGCCTTGGCTCAGTGCAGAACAAGCTTTGCAAGTTTGCAGTTTTGGTTTCTTCTCTTTCTCCTCTGCTCTTTGCTACTTCTAGAGATTGATACTTGGCTTTTTCAGCCTTCTTTCTCAGTAAGGAAGTTCTGTGGTTGGAGACGACATACTCCTCAGTTGAAGCTAAAAAAGCTATGTTGTTTCTGTGTATTTCTCCCTTTTTGACTCTAAGTTTGTAATTTCACATACTTAGTGCATCAGACATTTTGGCAGTATTTTTTCCAGTAATGCACACAAATGCACTTAGAGAACATTCTGTAATTGTAATTCACCTGTGCCTCCTGGAGTGATGTTTTCAGAGGAACTAAAATTTCTGTACTGCATCTTTTCCAGTCAGTGGGTAGGTGCATTTCCCTTGGTATACTAAAAAGTGAGAGGGTGTAATTACTGCTTTATGCCTTACAGCTGAAAATCACTTGGGATGGTGACTACATTTCCAGGGGAGAAACCACACACTAGGTTGAATAAAGGTAGAACGTGTACAGACAGCTCATTTCGTCAAACTTCAAGATATCCATTAGATCATTGGTGAAGTAATATATTTAGAGAATAACAAGAAAAGTTTTTTAGCATTAGGCATGTGTGAATTTGAAGGAAAAAAAAAAAAAAAAGAAAAAGGCTTAACCAAGGAAGATGTAATGTCCTCACTTATTCACCTAGGTATACAAAAATGATAAGACTGTATGAGTCATTGAGGACTGAGCTTTTTAGGAAGAATCAGGAAAATCATTGATTTTTGTAAGAGGCGCATCTTTGTGGATTGCAGAAGTGTTACCTCACCTTGCCTCTCTTGCCTTTGAAATGTAAGTTCCATGGAGTGCCTTTCTCACCTAACTTCTGTAAGGGGAGCAGAAAGAAAATTAAATAGAAAGCTGAGGTGGTTGTAGTATTTTTGACTGAATGAAATGTGCCGTTTCCCTGTCCGGCAATGGAGTTTCGGCAGGAGGAGTAGAGCTGTGTATTATACTCAACAGCAAAAGGGCTATGGACTGGTTTTAGGATACAATGTTGTAACACAATCTGATCTTTGTGTCTTTGTATGGGTGCAACATTTAAAAATAATTTTTTTCCTAATGTAATCTCAAAACCTGTGATGCTGATGTGAAACAGTCATGGCTTTTTGAATAGCTACAGGTAGCAGAGAAAGATAAACTTAACATAGGCCTGGTTAAGCAAACCAGGTTTGTATCTTTCTTGTTTTGTTGTATATTATGGATGTGTTTTTCTATGGTGATGGTATCAAAGAAAGTGCAAGGAAGTTGTTGCCCTGAATGGGGATGATCTGAAGCCCCATCTCTCTAACATGTGTCTTTCCTTGTCTCTCTGTTACTCTCCATGGTTACTTCCTCCCAGACTCATCTTTGCATCTCCCTTTTCTGTTTTCTAAGTGGCGCCAAGCTATAGTAGCGCTGCTTGCCCAGTCTGGAGTCCAAACAGAATAGACAACTGTGGAACAAATACTGCCATCTTTTCCTCATTGACTATTAATTTGTATCTGTACCTTGCTCAGCTGTTGATTCTTGTACAATTTGTATGAAGCTTATTTCCTTGAGATCAAACAACACCTTCCTTGACCTTGTCAAGGTTGGCTGGAAACTGAAAAAAGCAGATGAGTAGCACAATTATATGGAGCTTTATTATTTTCATATTAGATCAGGCTGTAAAGCTAATAAAGCTGTGACTAGGTGCTTAAAGTAGAACTTGAGCTAAATGATGGATGTATCATACTGAGCAATTTATAGCCACTGTAGGGGAATATGTGTAGGATTCCATTCCTGCACAGAGAACTCTGTGGCCTGTATGTATAGAAAGCATTGCATAAGAGAGGTGGTTTTATTTTTTCCCCTCTTAGTCTGTTCCTGGAGAGGTAGAATGTCTTTTAAATATCAGTGGGTGGACAACATGAAGTGTCATTTCTAGTACTGCAGCCAGGGAGAAGGCAGAGACTCCACTACCTAAGTGGAAGATAACCTGGAAAATGCTGGTGTTTGCCTTTGTTGCAAAAGTGCTTAGTTTATGAGTTAAAAGAGTATCTAGTGCAAAATTTTAAAAGCTTAGGTGTGGGGGATGGATAACTGGAAGTGATAAAATATTTGTTGTGTGTGTGATGTGAACATACTAGTTTGCACAATGCTGTCTCTGTCTTTGGGGTGGCATCTACTGTTTTTTGAGAGTGTTTTTGGTTTGAAGTAGCTTAAACAGACTGAGTGGTCCACAAGTACCTAAATCGTATTTCTTTAATATTCTGTTGACTCTTAGTTTTTTAATATGTTATGTATGATGTGCAGAAGCTAATGTAATGAGGTTAATGATAAGATTATGGAGAGCAGAATGCCCTAAATACAGAGTTCAAAAGTCATGCAACTTCCAGCATGGAAAGCTTGCTCAAGGCATTGGGGTGAATAAGGCTTGCTCTGGTCAGCCTATGTTGAAATAGGAAAAAAACAAACCCCCTCACCCATGCACACAACTTCACTCCTGTGTTTTGGGGATACATGTGTCAGTTCTGGTGTAATGTGAGCCACAGAATATGCTTAGTGTAATGGAGTAAATATAAAGGAAAATTAAAAGTCCCTAACCTAACATAGTAAGCCATGGGCAAAGAGGATGGAAGGTTTCATCAATGTCTTGGGCCTCTGCTGTAACAGAGAACTTGTGAGATAAAAGTAGACAATACCCACCCCACCTGGAGGCCTGAGGTCCCTCTCCTTGCTTTCTGTGCAGACCCTGAGCCACTGGCAAGGTGTAGCCAGCACAAGGCCCAGTGTTTCCTCAACGCTCCCAGTGCAGTGCCATAACCAGCACCCTGCTGGTATCTCTGCTGCCACAGTGTTGGAAAAAGGCCGAGGACAGAGAATTCTCTCTTAATTCTTCCAGACCATTAGTAGAAGATCAGAAGCATGGAATTAATCAGCTAAAAAGTATTCTAGACCACGTCAAATACATGGTCACAAAGCCTCTTTTTGGGTGCTGCAAGGGGTATCAGCAAATCACACACTTAAAGCCTCGTTAGGATGAGCTCACCTTTCTGGCCCTGGATTCACCCCAACTTGTCAATGTATTTCAGCTTTCCTATAACGTGGTTCATGTTCTTGTCTCCAAGACACACTGTTTGCCAGAAGTGAATACTGGACTTCAATGGCTGGAACTCTCGGTGTAGTTTCTTGCCTGTGTTTATTTGTAGTCCATTTATACTTATTTGATGTTTTTCTCGTTAAAGCTGATGTTGAAATATCAAGGAAGGAGAAAAATGGTGTGTATTTAGAGAGTTGCCAGAAGCATTTTAACCTTCGCTTAGCAGGCTAGAGAAACCAAATTTTTAATTATCCCTCAAAAATAGGATTTCCATTTTTTTCCTGTGATTCTAGTAGCCTTTGTGCCCCATTTCTTCCAGGTCTGGATGAGATGATGCTTTTATTGAGGCTAAATTGAAGTCTTGTAGGAAAGTATTAATAAGTACTGTTAGTCTGAATATACTTTGCCTGCAAGAGCATAGAATGACCGTAGGTTTAGCAAATTCAGAACTGTAGACAGTTCCGTATCTGCCACTAAAGAAGAGGAAGAGTGTAAATTGGTATTACTAATGCACCGTGACTTTTATTTGGAGGATATGTACTGTAGAACTGGGAAGAAGAGAGTCCCTTTATAGTGATGTTGGCAACAATGTGTCTTTCCTAATATAAAAATAGCTTGTCCTAAATGCTCTCACTTTGAGTGTATTGAGTGCTGTTTTATTTATACTTATATACACAAAATACAGTCCTAAAGGAGAGTCTTTCAAGTTTGACTTTGTCATTGTTCCCATAATGAAGATATCTGGACAGTAAAACAAACTACCTAAAGGTCTTTAAAGAAACTCATCTTAATTCCAAGTTAAACTGGTTGCCATTTAATGCTATTGTCATCTGGAGCTGAATTAGAATCTTCGTTTGCAGCAGTGATTTAGCAATAAAATCCATGCATTCTACAGCAGAATTTCATGAGCTAAATTTTCCTCCTAAGAATAAAGATTTTATAGCATCAGTGCCAATATCAAATGCACAAATGCAGGTTACAGCATATGCATGATATCTCAAAATTGTGGTAGTAAAGAAAAAGATTGCAGCATCATCACATGTATTCATTCATTTTTGCTAGCTGTGTTTTGGTACAATTGAATGCTGTGTCTAACTCCTTATAAATGTAGTAATCAGGCATTCATTCATGTTGGCTATAGAAGCTAATGGTTCCATTTTTGGCACAAATAGCTGAAATATATTGTGTGTGAACATAAACAAAAGTGTTTGATTACCATTTGCATATATTATACGTTATTTTAACAGATGTGAAGACAAAGTTTATAGTACTTGTATATTGCTGTTAAGTATCTGAGATCCATTCAGGAATATTGTCTTCTCATGGTTGCATGTTTATCTAGGGGAATGTTGGACCACTCTGGAAGTGTATGAGACATTAGGATTTTTGAGAGTAAATTACTGTTTCTCCTGCATATAGAAAAACAAGTGAACAGGTCCAGAAGGATGTTAAATTTTTTTCAGGTTTCACTTAAATTTCACTGTACTAATTATGATATAATTACCCTTTTTTGTACTTTTTCATTGTTGCTAATGCATAAAATTCCAGCGGTCACAGCTCAACTTAACAATTCAGGATTTATGTCATAAAGTTAGCCAGATTCTAACTTAGCCACCTAAGTAAAAAAGCCAGAGATACGCTGTTGGGTTTTTTTGGTTGTTTTTTTTTCCCTTTAAAAAGACATATACAGTTTATTGATTGCATAGTGGTAATTCTATACCACATGTTTGGGTTTTGATGGCATTAATTGCTTGTTATGAAAGAGAGTGATCTAGAGCAAAAAACACTGTCCTATTTAAATTAATCAACTCATATAATAAGTCTTTATTTGTAAACTGTCTTCTGAAGGAAGGTCAAGAAAAAAGCAAAATGTCTAAGTGAGACAAAATATAAAGCAACAGAGGTCAGAATAGCCTTCACCTTGTCCTGTGTTTGAAAGTAGTCAGAATCAGGACAGTATGAGAACAGGGCAACTGGGTACTGTTACCTCCCCAGAGCACTCCCAGCTTCCAGCAATTTGCAGTTCAGGGATTCTTCAGGCCCAATTGATACCCTTGTGTATCTTGCATTTTCCCAATGTTTTAGTAATACCTTTTCTTTCTGTGAAATGCTGTAGTTAGGCAGGAGGCTGTTAGGCTTTGACATAGATAATATAGTTCATGGAAAGCAATGTTTGTTTCATACCCTTCATTATGTTTTTTTTCAGGCGTTGAATTCTTGTGACTGGTAGTTTTAAATATCACTGTGGTCTCTAAACAGATGTAATAAAATTAATTTCAGTTTTATGCATTCACTGTACTTGAGTTATGTGCTTATCATGATGAATGAACAAATTTATCATAAGTTAAGGGATTAAGTTGAGTTTTATGATAAATTTGTATTTATTTACCTTGTATAAAAATAAAACCTTATATGACTGAAAATTTTCTGAAGTTCTTAAATAGCAGTTACATTATCAATTTCACTCTGATTTAAATATAATGATATATTATCACATCTAAAAATGTTAGGTTTGCTTCACTGCACGAGAGATCAGCATATCTATTAGCACACTAGCAACCAGCAATCCTATTTAGGTTGTTAAGATGTTCAGATGTTAATTCAGTGAAGCACATTCATAGCTGTAGCCTTATGCTTTGTCAAAATAATTTTTAGTTCAGGATTAAAATATTTTTGTATTTGCTAATTTTCTGCATTGTTCACAGATCTGGCAGCACAATAATACAGGGGAGTATCTTGTGATTTAATTTCAAGTAGTTCTTTTAAATGACTAGAATAAAAAATTCTGCAGTTAAATTTTATGTTTAAATACATTGCAAAGTGATTTTAGTATTGTATTAATGATGCTATTCTTGGAGAGTATGGCAGAGGTAAGCGTATTGCTTTTTGTCAACTGTTTTATTTTACATTATTTTACAGAAGATTGTTTGGAAAATTGGGTAGAGCTCAGATTGCTGACATGGTTTACACAGATGGGAAAGAATAGGCTAATATTGCACCTAAATAAAGAATGAAGTAGTAGCCAGTTTATAAAATGTGAGATGGTTTCTTAACATAAGATGTTGAGCTTCTTTGTATAATGTTAGATGCAAATTTTCTAGTGGTGGAATTTTTTACCAGATCGTGCAGAGATTAGAAGCCCCAAACTGTACATCAGATATGCTGACTAACTGTGCAGTGCAGAACAAATTTCTTATAGGGTGATTTAACAACTGATCAGGATAATATATTGGTGCTCAACAAAATGTTTATTAGTTCAAGTATAAATATTTAAGGTTTAAAAGGATACCTTAAAATTCATCATCTGGCTGTTTATATCATATCTCTTCCCTGTCCTTCCTTCCTCATACACGTGGAGTTTTACATAATTATTCCCTGTACTTTCTGGCTTTTGAAATAGGAATCCCACTATATTTTGTTTTCAGGTGGAAAAAATGGGTCATTTGATACTGGATGCTGTTTCCCTGACCCTTTCTTATGTGTAGGATTAAAGCAGAAAAACTGTATGGATGCTTAGTTTTAGATTACTGGAGCTACAGTAACATAGCCATATGTGAACACGATTAAAGTGCAGATTAAGCTTTGAAGGGAGGAGTTTTTTTAATATCTGCATCTATTTTACATATTACTGTATGTTTTCAATTGGCCACGTAGATATGATCATGCTGTTTAAATTAAGTGACAGTGTTCTGGAACAGAATTGTGCCGCTTACATGTGCATTTTATAATAAAAAAGCAGATTATTTTCTTCTTTAAGGTACATGTGTTTATAATTTAACGGTTCAGTACTCTTTCACGCAGAGGAGTGTTCCAGGGTCTCAAGTACAGAGCATTTTTAATAATTCTCCATGAAAAGGTAATTGCGGCTGATGATACTGACCTTTCAGAATTTCAGTGTAACTTTGCTAGCTTCAAAGTTGTGTACTCAGGGTATTTTATTACTTTGTCATTGATATTAACACTTCTCAATTTCCGTTCCATTATCCAGCTGTAGTTTAGAGCTCCTCCTAATTGATATACAAAGCTTAAATCTCTGCTGTCTTGAATACACTGCATGGATGTCAACAGCTTGCTCTTTGGTTATTTCATTGCATAACTTTTAGTAACCCTGCCAGTGTACACCAGATACATGATTGTGTCTCTTAAGGAGCAGATTTAAAGCTTGGATGTGATCTGTGCTGCAAACACCGCCTATAGGTCTGAGCAGCTGCACTGATAGTAGCTGCTGTCTGATGCTGTTGCTTGCAAGTTGCCTAGCTGCCCAGAAGAACTGCAGAAATGTTTAATTTTGTGCATTTGGCATTGCCGGAAGAGTGGAATGGTGGTGGGGAAGAAGAAGGTATTTTGTGACCTGCAACAGGGCTGCTACGCAGACCCTACGAAGTCTGACATTTCTGTTTTCCTCAGGGCTGGGAAAAAGCAGTCTTTTAGGATAGTGGAATGTTCTGGGTGCTATGGTGTGATTGGAGAGTCTGCTGTCCAGTTCAGAGATCAGAGTGAGTTCTCAAGGTGCCTGGAGTCAAGACAGCAGAGAGCCTGTCCCTAGTTTGTACGGTGGCTGTGGAGGAGTGCGTCTACCTGCGCTCCAGGTAGATGGTGGCAGGTGGGGCACTTCAAATCCTGGCGTTGTACAGAAAGGCTGCTCTGGGAATGAATATGTGTCATTTGTGACGGATGAGGGGATGGTTTTACTATAAAGCAGTATGTCACTGAAAAAATCCTGGCATTTAAATGCTATTAGATTTACGTGTATCCAAGTGCACATCCAGTCACGATGTTCTCTTTCACATGCAGTGTAATAAAATTTCAAGGGATCTTAGATTTAGCTGTCTTCAGGGCCAGAGGCCTCTGGCTGCCAGTCTGTTATATTGTCTGCAACCTGTGGAGCTGCCTAATTTTGTTGATTTCATCATGAATAGTATTTGCCAGCAGCTACAGTGGCAAGTGGCACAGCAATTCTTCAAAAAAAGCCATGGGCAAGACAGGCAGTCTTTCTCGAAATCTTACGTTTTGGTTGCATCCTTACTTTTTATCCCTTTGTGCTGGCAGAGCTCTAAGCATCTAGCTGGTCCGTGAGAACAGATATGGGCTGGGCTGTATTTGCCTTGCACACACTTGGCTGGTATGTGAAGTGTCACTCTCAAGAGACTGCTTTCTTCTTAACCTGCAAGGGTGGACCGTCACATGTACAGCAGCGTGGGAATTTTTGAACTTCCTTGTCTTAGGAGGAGAATGTTGTAATAAGGCTTAGTTGTGATTCTGGGAGAAAACACAAGAATTTTAAAGTAAGCACTGGGATGTTTTGAGGATTTTTAAAGTTTCTTGGAACATTATGTTTCAGATGCAGTCTTACTTGCCAGAAATTTTCCAAATGCCAGCTATAGCCTTCCAGCATGCTGGTACCTGCAGAGTGTGCCCAGCGGAACACTGGTGGGGGACTCTTGGGAAACATGGTCTGGAACAGATGTTTTCTGTTCTGAAACTTCATCAGATCTTAGCACAGCTTTCACCTACTTGACTCTGTCTTGTAGTATACACAATTATCTCAGTGATAAAGCCTGAACGTGGAAAAGCTACATTCAGAGGGATTATGCTATTCCGCTTTAACGCATCTTTCACTGCTGTCTTAAAGTGAGCTCGCTACCTTTCATTCTGTTTCCTTTGGGCTGTATGCACCCATGTACCCCTAATCTCCGTCTTTTCCTGGAAAGCATCATTGAGGCAATTTGGTTTCACAAAAAGCAGGAATGGCGTTTACCTTAGCTCTGCAATCTACAGCCAGTTCATGGATATATTGGAAGTTGTAGCCGTGCCATTAGCAGCAACGTAAATTGAGGTGAACCTTGATAGTAGGTTCCATTTTAAAGCTCTTTTCTGACAGTGCCTGTAAGAATATGATCATAAGAAAGGTGCAAATAAATATAGAATTGTTTCTTCATGTAAAAAGTGTTTCCTCATTGATTGACTTCAGTCCCAAAATACAGAGATTAATGTTACAGGTTATGGAAAGAAAGGGGGAAAAAAAAAAAGGCAGCCAAAACCCCAACATGGTT
>VZSZ01001710.1:31749-74436 GCA_013398815.1 Ibidorhyncha struthersii | reverse complement strand
ATTTTAACTGTCTCGCCTCGTTTTCAAAAAGCAAAAAACCACCCTGTATGATTTAATGAAAACATAATACGTTGTAATGATTTAGACATTGCTTCCCTTCTCAGTGCTCAACCCAAGAGTTTTTCTTGATAGTCAGCACCCTGTCTCGTCTGGACTTGGAAATTCAAGCTCTTGTTCCAGTCATACATTCTCATGTGAAAACTCCTCTACTACAAAATGCACTGTTGGAAATCCCAGAACTTCTCTCCCCAGTAAAACATTATTTAAAGATCCTTAACGAAGAAGCAGCCAAGTAAGTAGAGAAAATAGATCAATCCTCTGCACCTCAGACTTTCTGACTAAACGTATTCGGTTACGCGAATTATGCATCCTGTTTTAATACACCTTAGTTTTATATCTTTGGGTTTATATTTATGTACGTACAGGTGGCTTATAGTTAAAGCAGAGGTTGTTGTTTTCCACAGCTTATATTCTTTTTTTAAAGTTAAACTAGGCAAAAAAGTATTTTTCCTAGTGGGTGTCTGCCTTAGGGCGAATAATTTTTTGAAAGTTTTTCAGTTGTTTTGGGGAATGAATTTAAGAGCACAATAGGTTTTGCTCAATTTAGTTTTTTAAAAGCTTTAAAATTATTTTTTTAAATAGAGAAACTTCCTTTTGAAGAGACATTTGACCTTTAGCAGAGTGGCTGCTCTGCTGTCATGAATATGCCTTTTACTATTTTTGTGAAAATTCATCAATTTACTCATCAATACCTCCCATCCTTTTAAAAAATCTATTTACATGCTCACTGGTGACAGAGAATATGAAGTTTAATAGCTCTGAAGATTTCACATAGCCTGTGTGATTTGTACCCCCTCAGAGCATTTCTGGGGTTAGTGCCCTGTTCATGGACTCCCTCCAGAGAATGACCTACCTCAGGCTCTGGGTGTGATAAAGCCTTTCCCTCCAATTGCCCTCCTGTAGTCTTGGAGAGGTGAGTGGAAAGTATGGAGGCTGTCTGTCTTTTTTTGTCTTAATTCTGTCCTTCATTGGTCCAACAAAAAAAAAAAGGTAGATAAAAGAAGAAATGCTGAATTAGAATGAATATACATTACAAGGGAGAGTGTCTTTAAATAATTTGTTGTGTACTGTTTCTTCTGAAGAACTGCCGCCTCCAGTGTTACCCCTAGATCCTAGTTTTAACCACAAGAGGAAGAAGGCAGGACGCTTGAGATGCAGAATAGTAAAGGAAGAACATGAGTTCAGTAAGGGAGGGATGTGTAAAAACCTCTCAGGGGACAGGATTTAGGAGAAATACCTTGTGGGCATTAAAAGTCACTGTCTTTCAGAAAAAAGGCAGTATAAAATCTTCTAAAAATGTTCTTTCATGGTGCTAGGCATAGAGGCATTCTGTCTGGCTTGCACAGCCAACCTTTCTGAGCACTTGACTTTGCAGGTTTTTGGTCTCCTTTCAGTGTAGTTTTTGTTGACACAACATGTTGAGAGGACATTCTGAACACAAAATGAATATCATCCAAGTTTATATCCAGATCATCCTAAAATACCCTTCTGTGAGCAGGTTTCGTTTAACTTTGAACATTTCCTTCTGTAATATTATGGGATATAATTGACTGTGATATACTTAGAGATTCTTTGATGAAAGATGTCATGTACAGTTTAATGTATAGTTCTATTGGGGCAGCATAGTTTTGATCCTTTATTTTCAAAACAGACTAAAAATAAACATCCGATTTATTTATAAAATTTTATCTTTATCCAGCTGAGATTTAAATGAAAGAGATTTAAGAATTAAAACTGAGAACTTACTTTATTTGCTTCTGAATTAGAGACAGACACAAGGTGTGTAAGTTTAGAAGTTGAGAAGGGCAGAAATATTTGCTATTCTGACTGGACAGGTAGGATTGTGAGATTTCTGCTGATGCATGGTATGCAGTTATAGTTGTGGCAGGGTATGAAAAAACAGACTGTATCTTAATTATACTAGATTTACTGTAGGTAAGTTTAAAATAGGGTTTTTTACTGTCACTGTATTGGTGATGGGTAGAATAGTATACAAAAATAAGATACAATAGTATAAGTAGAAGATATAATTGATCTGCCGACTGCATATATTTCACTTGCATTTATTCAAGATAAATAAAATATCTTACCTTTTGGCCTTTATATATTTCAAACTTGTGTGGCAATGCTATTTGTACTCAAAAATCTTTCTTTCATGGAAATCATGATGACTACTCATACACATACACGCATGCATACATACACACTTGTGCACACATATGTATACTGTGTCCTGTATTCATTTTATTACATGGTGTGGATAAAATCCTGTAGCGATTTTTCAAAAGTATCCCTCTGCTCCAGGGGAGTTTGAGATTTTGGGGTTTGTGTTGTTTTTTTTTTTAACTGTCAACTTTTAAATTTTTGGTAGGTGTCACATAGCAGTGACAGTCTTCACAGCCAGCTGCTGGCTACTAATGACCTTTTTTGCCTTGCATTCCCATGGAAACAGGTCTAATTAGCACAAAATTGTTTCTAAAAGTTAGTATTGTATTTTAAAATGGCATCTTTACTGTCACTTACGTAATAACTACATCCACGTAATGCAAAACCAAAGCACAACTTTGTGTTACCTGTCTGGTCGCTGGCTCTGGTTTTAGTTTCATTCTCAGGCAAAGGGGTATCGGAGTGGGTAGAGTATTAGACTTTTTATTACTTCCATGTTTTATTACTTTCAGTTAGCTAATTACTTGCTCTCCAAATATTAGACTTCAGGGTAATTATATAATTAACTGGTACAGTTCTGTATTTGCTCTAAAATACAAATATACATGCCAATTAACTTAGGGCTGGTTGCACTACTTTCTAATGTTTGCCTGATACTTATTAGGGTAAGCTAACTATTTCTTATTTATGATGGCAACCATGTTTTTAATAGCTTGTTCAGCTTCCCAATTTTAAACATTTGAATGGCATTGTCTGTTTCAGGTTTCAATCCAGAGCTGAGATAGTGCAGCCAAAACAATTCTCTCATTTTCTGACATTGAGACTAGAAATGAGCATTGTTTTGCATGTATTAAAAAATGCTCTGGTTAATCTTTTCCTGAGAAAAGAAGGAAGCTACTCTGAGAAACTCATGATGACATTCTGCTTTGATGAAGGCCTTGTGGGAGGTTTTTTTCTTTGCAATCCTCATGAAAATCTGCCCAAATTTGGCCGAATTCTAAATACGTCAAAAATCTTTGTTCACGGTGTGCAGAAATTATCTAGAGCTTCACATTTAATCATGATAAAGATGTTGTTGGCATTTGGGGTGCTCCTCAAGTTGGGTTGGGGCAGCAATTGCATTCCAGAATTAATGGATTGAGACAGAAAAGTATGACCCTTCTTGTGCTTCCCCTTCTTGCTCTGCTTGTCCGAGGGACACCAAACAGAGGGCTGTAGGATGCATGTTGAGCAATGACGAAAAACACCTGAGTCAGCAGGGTTTGGTGTAGAAGAACGAGCATAATGTGATAGGGCAGAACTAGATTGGGTTTGAATGCTTTGGTGAAGGGGGAGGAGGTGGTGTGTACCTTGGTGTAGTCTCTTAGAGTGCGTATGCAATGTGCCTTTCTATTTGTATATTGTGTATGGCAGCTTTCAATAAATGTGCTGTACTATGACGAAGTAACAGAAAAGCTGTATTTAGAGGGGAATAAAGCTAGTGTTAAAACAAATTAGAACAACAAATAAAAATACGGATGTAGCCAGTAGAATCGCAGAATGTATCTTTGGTTTTACTGTTACTTTATCTTATGCTTCTCATGGATAGGACTGGAGATAAAACCCAGTTGTTCAAGGACCTTACAGACTTCCCTGTCATCAGAAAGAAAAAAGAGGAGATCCTGGATGTGATTTCTAAAATCCAATTGCATCTGCCAGACATTCGTAAACAAATTAAGAATCCTTCTGCAGAGTATGTTACAGTTTCTGGTCAAGAGGTAATATGGTATCTATTATGTATGACTGTACTGTTGCTTGTCTAGAAAATAGCTTAAAAGTTAGGCTTAACTGGAACTCTTGTTAGTGCACTATGATACTTGATAAGGTCTATACTACTATAATCTTTTATACAACTTTAAAGAACAATTTTGTGACAGTGTCACTTTTTTATTTGTTAAGTCAATTATTTTAGTGATTTAAATAATAAAAACACATTAGTGCGGTTGAATTTGGTTCAGTAATGCTTTGCTTTTCTTTATATGTAAAAACACTTGCATACTTCCAAGGTTAATTATGTGGCTATTAAGTGCTGAAATGTTCTCAGAGAACCAAGAAGCACAGCATTAGGTTAATTTGAAGAATGTTAAAATGATTTGTAAGTAATGATTAAGACTTTGATTTGAAAGATGGGAGAGAAGAGGAACAGTATTAGAGAATGATAAATGTTATTTTACTTTTAATTCTTAGAAATGGTGGTTACAGACTGAAGCTTTTGTTTGCTAGATGCTGTACAAGTGTGGGCAGGCCATGCTCCAGCAAACGGAAAAGTTTGGCACAAAAAAAAAAGAAGACAGCAGATCCTGCCAGATTTTGGGGTGAACTGAAAGGAGCAGTGAGGCTGGGGAAAACTCCACAGAAAATTGGGAAAAGAAAGTAGTTAGGAAACTGAATGACAGCTTGGAGTAAAAGAGACAAATCAGTAGGGACAGGGAAGGAAGGAGCTGGAAGCAACCCCCTGTCACACTGAGGACCTAGGAAGCTGAGAAAGACCCAAGAGAGCAGGGAGCCGACAGGCACTGATGAAAGTGGGAAAGAATGTGAGAAGGGATGAATTGGAGAGAGCAGCATTTGATAAAGCGCTTGGGTGGGTATTTATTTTGGTGCTGAGGTTGAAAAGAGGAAACGTGTGGCTAAAGAGATGGGTAGCGTGGATGTCATAGTCCAAGAGGAAACGTGGAAGAGTGCATTTCAGTATTGTTTGAGGAAGGGAAAGATTTCTCTCAGAGAGGCTGGTTTAAGGGGTGGATGATGACATGTGTGTGAATAAAAGGAGAAGAGAAGAATTGATCAAAGAGAGGAGAGTATCTGAGGAACTAGTCAGATGTGAACTGGACAAGAGAGGTTCAGAAACCACCAGTTACTACACAGACATTTTAAGAGAGGAGGCCTTTGTAGCAGGGGAAGGCTCAGAAACCATTGGAGACAGAGATCTGTCTTGGTGAATTCATGAAAGGAGCTGGAGAGGTTATGGATATCTGTTATTTAATTACATCTGGTAGGAGTGTTTCAGAGACATCAAAAAAGGCAGTAGAGGAAGGATTAGAGAAGATGGTCCATGAGGAGAGGAAAGACACGAAAGAAATGGACATAATGGAAAGGGAATTGTATGGGAGGAGCAGAGCATAGGCATAATAAGAGTCTCTCTGAGCTGAGCTCTTTCTTCCTCAGATTGGTATGGTATATTCTTCGTATGTCACTGTAGCACTCTGATAGATGTAGTATTCAAACAGACTGGGCAGAAGCAAGTTTGCTAGTTCTGGAAGAGAGAGAAGCTGCCAGAAAACTCTGTAACTCCCCACTCTGAACATCTGTTCAAGGAACAGGCCTTCTTGGAGAGAATAAATAAATAAATAAACAAGTTACTTGCTCCTTCATGTGTGCCCCCAAACCCATGATTATGAATACATGGTTAGATTTTCAGTCAGCCCACACTTCATGAACTTAACATTTCTTAGGTTCTTGTTACAGTTCTGATGAAGATGAAGTTGACACATAACTTTTCAAAAATATGAGGTTACATCCGTATCTATCTTATATTTTGTTTCCAGACCTCTAATGTAACTCGTAGTGTGCACTAAACAGGACAAAAAAGCTGTCCAGATAGTGATAGCATTGCTATTATTTTCAGGCAGGATTTAGAGAGAAATTGCTACATTTGGCAAATGCTTCCTCCCTGCGTGGCATAAGCAGTGCTTTGGGACCAGTTTATTTAATACTGCAATTATTTATCTAATAGGGCTAAGAATTAAAGGATGAAAAAGCAAATGCTTCTGTTGTTTTGAAGAAAATTACAACCTCTCTTGTATGTTTCTCACTAGCCACACAAACAAACCAGGCAATTGAACTGGCTGTGTTAATTTAGATTGGTTTGAGTTCAGTTAGTCTCTGGTATAGACACAAATGTGGTATTATATTCTGTCTTCCTTTTGTAAGCATAGCTTATTAAATTGTTTTGAGATGAAATCCAGATAAAAAAAATGTAATACCAGTATATCAGCAACACCCCTAGTGGCAGCAGCAGTTGGCTCATTTTCAGACCTTTGCGGATCTTTGCTTCTACCCATTTTCAGTCTTTTTGTCTCATGCGTATTATGCAATTTCAGGGTTCAGGTACTAAATATTTTCAAGGTGTCTTAGGTAAACTAAGAACCAGTGCACGATGTCCTGGCTGGAGTCTTGCGCTTATGTTAGCATTATTCTTGTTTGTACTTGAAGGTGATTGCTGCCTATCCTGGTGAGGTGTGGAAGGTTTTAATCAATCTTACTAACTGTAATGGAAAAGCTTTGTCAGATGGGAGTCTTGTGATTCTCTGTAAAGGTGATCAGATTCTGGGTTAATCTAATCTCTGCTAGAAATTCATTTTCCAGCTGAATTCTTTTATTTGAGAATGTCTCAATTCTTTGACATCTAGGGCCTCGGGCTGGTGTTAAAAAGATAACCAACATGAATCATATAAAATACTGCAATAAACACGTTGTGTAAATTTCACTGCACTGAGTGAGCCTCTTGCCATTACTGCTGGTTTCCCCTGTTCCTTCCCTTTCTGACCCCAACTTGATCGAAACTCAAAGCAAGGTATTGTAGATAGAGTGCTAGCATTTGAGATTTTGAGCTCTTGTCTGTGAAATGTTGTAGGTAACTATGGCTCAGTATGAATTATTGATTCCTAGGCAGGAAGGCACATCTTACTGATAAGGAGTAGCCTCAGTGCAGGTGGTATATAGCGTAGAGTCCATGTAAATGCTGAATTCTCTACAAGGCCTGGCCAGGATCAGGTAAGCAAAACTGACTTACTAGCTTTAGTTTGGTTTAATAAGAGGGAGGTGAGGAGAGCGTGTTAATGGATGGAGGAATAGATGGGCAGAGGTGGGAGATGGGGCAGCAACATGGTAGGGCACAAGGACAGCCCAGGGTAGGAGTTGCTCTTTAAGCAGAAAGTCTGTATATCAAAATGCTTGCTTCTCGGGGAAAAAGAACATTATCTTCTGGTCTGCTCAGTCTCTTCAGGCTGAATATGGTTTTCCTCTGATGCATACAGATTTCTTGATATATAATGACTGTGGTTCTGTAATCTTTAACTTCCCATGATGTGGAATATTACACTTCTGTTTTATTTCAGTTTATGATAGAAGTCAAGAATTCCCATAAATCATCTGTGCCATCTGACTGGGTTATGGTTAGTAGGTATGTAAAATGTCTTGGAAGTTTGTTCTGGTGAAGTATATGAGAAAAAAAAATGTGATATTTTGGTGTTAAAAAGAATTACATACATATTCTCATTGGTCCACGTGGATGTTTGTGTTGTTTTTTTAAAAACAACCAACCAAAATTGTTATGTTAATTTATTGCCATAGTAAGTTTTACTTAAAAGCAAACAAAACCAAATTGAAAAACTGGAGTTCTTAAAACGTTTATTTTTGCATGGTAGAGCTTTAGAGTGCTATATTACTTGCTTAATATTTCAAAGTACCTGTACTGGTGTCAAAACTATGGTCTTGATTCAGTTGTGCCTGTAGTATGTAGATACAATTCTTTCATAAAATTTTGACTGTTCTTACTTTATTTAGAAAGGTAAAGTAACTGTGCAAATATCTGTGTATCTCAATAAACTACATGTATTTAAAATGTGCTTTTACTTACTCATACAGACAAGCTTTGCTTGCTTTGAGACTTACTGTTATGTAAGCATGACTTTAGGTAGTTCTGGATACTTTTTCCAGTAGATGAAACTTTTCAGTCATTTGTTTTATTATTTAAACAGGTTGAATACCGTAATGTTATAACGTGTGAATGCAGACATCTCACACCAGACATAAGCATAATCAAGGTGATGTTCTGTGCACTTATGCAAGAATTCACTACTAAAAGTGCACAGATTAGACAGAATTAAGACAATGAAGAACAAATTACAGCTAATCTGGATTTTGTAAAAGAATGTCTGGGAATACCGAAGTGAGTCCTTAATGAAAATACATAAATAAACAGCAAGTGTCTCAAATGGAAACTAGTAGCTAGGCAAGACAGTCTGTATTTATGAAGTCTATTTCAGGCTTATCATGAAGTTTTCCTCTGTAAAGTGATTTTTTTTCTTGGACTTCAATGGATATGCAATCAGTCAGAGAAAAGTCATCCGTTTTTGCAGTGTATTGCTGAACAGAATTGTGAAAAACATTTTAAAAGCCTTCTGAATGTGCAGTGGTACAGTAACCGGTCACTTTATTCACAGTGAAGATCACTGGAACCAATAGAGTTTGGTACCACAATAAAAGAACTTTTTTTTAACATCAATTTTCAAGGCTCACAGAGACTAAGAAAACTAGTACAATTTTGCATGTAGATGGTGTAACTGATTGCTTAGTAACCTTGATTTCCTATTTGGCTTTTCTCTGTCTTCCAGCACAAAAGCTGTCAGCCGTTTCCAGTCTCCTTTTATTATAGAAAATTACAGACATCTGAATCAGCTCCGGGAGCAACTAGTCCTTGACTGCAGTGCTGAATGGCTAAATTTTTTAGAGTGAGTTTACAAAATAAAGTCAGTTTTTATCATTGTATTTTATTTTATTTTTGCTATAAGAGCAGAAAAAGAAAGATGCTCATCTTATAAACTTTTTTTTTGATTCAGTTATGTTGTCCACAACTTTAGGGAGTCAATTAAAATACTGTTCTTCAATTTAAAGTATTTGAAGGCAAGACTTTTGGAGACTGAGTCCTGAGACCAGCAATGATGTCTCTATATTTTAAAATTCTGATGAAAATACACTCTTAAATATATAAAGTGGCTCTCAAAATGTGAAAACTAATATCACAGCGTTAAACTGATAGTACAACTGACTGTAAGAAAGTGAATCTAGTAGGTTTATTATTGAAGTACAACGTGAGATGAAAAAAGAATTTATTATACAAGCTAACCAAATTTGCTTTTAATATTAATTGAAGTAGAGTATGGCTNATTTAGTACAATTCCAGTGTTACTTACAGTTTTTGACTTAGGAATGTTCAGGGTGTTTGGGCAGTAGTGTGGGTGAGCATGATTTTCTGTAGCCCTATTTTTTGTATGCTAACCCCGTGGCTGACTGTGAGTCTGTTTGCTAGAACGTAATAGTTTTATTGTCCCTCACAGCTGGCACTGAAGACCTGTTTGTCTCAAATCAGTTTTGAATGAAGTTATTTGACTTTTTAACCAAAGGATCTTTAAAATGGGAGTTTAAAAATACCTCTGAAACTTCTGAATACCTTTGATTTTTCAGGTGTCTGGTTATCAATTACTTTTTTTACTTCCATGAATTACAGACTCACTGAAGTTGTTCCTCATGTCATGCAACGATAATTGGCTCACTTTCACTTGTGCTTTTTTCTGTGCTGCAAAAACTTAACAAGTTACTTCTGAAGTTGTCTCATGGGACAATAACTGATGGCAAGGTTTGCCTTCAAGTAGGAACCCAGCAATTCTGTGAATTTGGTAGAAACTAGAAAAATACTCCAATTCACTCTTCTCCAGATGCGTTGCCTTTGCAGTACTATAAAAATAGTTCTGTTAAATAATATTTTTTTGTCACTATATTAGTCATGTAAATTTGAGTAGACCTATTTTAACCTTTCTTTGCTTAAATCTGCTGCTTTTCATGTTCACTTTGCTGTTTTCAATAGTGCTGTATGGTAGCAGCATACAACAAGGAAAGACCTATGTGTAGGAAAGTGCGCGTCTTCCTCACCCTTCCATTTATTTACTTATTAAATGTCGCTCCCCTACTGTTTTTATATTCCGTGTTGTAACCTTTGAGACTAGGAGAGGAAAAAAACAAATTCTTGAGGAATAAGGGAATAAGCTCTCCTGAAAACTGTCTTTTCCTGGTGACATCGTTATTTTACTGGGGGAAGCAATGCCATAAATGGAAAATGAATTCTTAAATTTTCTGTTGTAGGTACCATATTTTACTGAAATTGTAGACAGGTCCTGTGTTCAGGCACTTCTAGTTTTTGAGTTTTTTTTTGACTGTAGCATATGGTTGAAGTGAATTGGCAGTTGGGATTCAGCTGCCACTGTGATAAACAGTGGCATTTTTATAGACCTCATTTAGGCAGCAGGGATCAACTGCAGACCCTTTGTATGCTATCTAATGAATTTCATTTTGCCTACTTTTTTGTGCTTAAAAATAATTCACTGTTACAATGGGAGCATGAAGTCCAACTTGATTAAGATTTTGTCCTCATGTTGTAAGTTAATACACTGCTGGGAGATTGGAATTCAGAGTAATTTAAAGACCATAGGAGCCCTGTGAGAAGCGTGCATGGGGTATATTATGACAGTACATTTGTATCTGTATGAAACTATTTTTTTCTCTTTTCTTCCTCCTGTTATTTTTCTCTGTTTTGGTATAGCCATTTTAGTGAACATTATCACCCTGTGTCTAAAGCAATTGGTCACCTAGCAACTATCGACTGTCTGTTCTCATTGGCCCAGGTGGCTAAACAAGGAGACTACTGCAGGTAATCAATTTTTAATTTTTATTTAGGATTTTATAGGGAATTATAAGAGAGTATTTAAAATAAATTTGATTTTAATGTGTGTGCTGTGATAAAATGCATTATTAAAATTGTTTACAGTAGTTTCAACTTAATCTGATTTTGAAAGGCAACACTTCTGGGCTTAATGCAAACCTGTAAACACTGCAGTTCAAATTTGACATCTTATGTTTGTCTGTCTATTGTTTGACCTGAGTCTAGTAAATGATATCTCACATATAGATAAATATATGTTGGACTTTGCATGGAAATTTTTTTTCTCCTGGTTGTGGTTTTTTTTTTTTTTTTTTTTTATTTTCCCTTCTTTCAGGAAGGTCTGAATTTATAATGTCTTTCTAATACCTAAGATTCAAAGGTGTATGAGGTATGTTTCAAAGATGTTTTTCAGGTAAATAATAGGTAAATATTAGTGCCAGCTTCCAGAGCAGTGATGATGCCTCACATAGGATCACGTGTTAGATCTGATTAGCTGTGCACCTCCCTCTGCCCAAGACCCACGTGTGCGCACTGAGCCCTGCAGCCTGGGGCTCTGGTGGTGCCGAGGCTGTCCCCCCTGCCCTCTGCAGAGGGGAGACATGAACCCTCAAGTCCTGCTTTCCCAGAGGTTGGTCCAGAGCTGGCTCCTGAGTGTGTACACCCTGCAACGCTGGTCTTCGTTGCCCTCATGAGCCCACATCTCTTGCACCCACACAGAGACTGTCAGTCTCATTGGGGTGCTGCCTTCTATACTGTGAGGTCTCTGTCCCCAAAGGCAGTGGGCACTCACTGAGCCACTGCTTCAGCTTGCTGAGTGCTGTGCTAGAGGCCAGCACTTACTGTTTCTGGGGTTTACTGTAGACACCGCTGCAAGGGCTGTTGGGTTTCCAGTCCTCAGCCACTCCCTGGGTTAGACAGTCCACATAGTCTCTTTTGAAAAGTGCTGCATATAACTTTTTAAATGTTGTCATTGTGGGGCTGCACTACAAGTGCTCGGACAGTTGCTTAGGAATAACCGTGTGAATTAATAATATTTGAGACCTGTGGAAATACAGCAAATCATGTATTAAATGTATGTCGATGAAGGGAAATCAACTTACATATGCTTCTGCTTTTATACAGCATTAAAGAGAATATTGATCACTTCTGGACTCTTGAGATTTTGTGTGCCGCTATCAAAAATCTTTTTGAAAGTAATTGCTCACTTATTTCTGTATACTCAGTTGAGAAAACAAACTGAAATCTGATTAATTCACTGTGCAGAGTTTAAATAATTCACTGAATTTTAAAGTGTGGGCTTAGCACTTATAAACTGGCAGGAAGGAGACTTCTCAGTGAAACTTCAGCTGCAGGGAGGGTGTCAATAATTAATTTTTGAGAGCTGTTGAAGGAAAGAGGGGACTTTCACATTAATTAATTTAAGTATTTCGGAGGAATGTTTTTTGATTAAGTAAGGATTGTTTCATATCACCGTACCTGAGGCATGTAAATGAATCATGAAGTCAGGCGCACAGGCGCTCCACGCAGTTGTTGGAGAGAGGTAAGGACCTCTTACAGTTTTAAGATGTCTCGGTATCCCTGTGTTGGGAGACTTAGCCTTTACATGGACAATGTACAACATCGGGGCTCTCAGGCAGGAAAGTTGGATACCTAAATATGATGGTGTAGGCAGCCCAGAGATCATCATCTGATGTTTGATTATTCACTCTGCAAACTTTAAGGAATGCTGTTGAAAAGGTAGTACATGACTAAAGGACATGCTATGCATTCCAGAGCAATTTACATTTTTTTACATTCCCCTCTCTTACTGCATGACATATGATTATCTGATTGTGGGAACACAGGGCAGGGAGGACCTTTTAAATGGCTGTGGCTGAGGCCCTAACTCTGCAGCCCCCATTGTCTGAAACCAGAACAGGCAACAGGCAATCAGCAAGGCTCATGCCATCCTGAAACCACATGCTCTCTCACAGTTACATGGAAGGAGGTTAAAGCAGTTCTTAAAAATGGAATTATTTACAAAAATGAGGGAAGAAGTATAAGATGGCAAATGGATCGTTTAGCTGTCATCTCCCTCTCTTGAATGGAGAGGTACAGGAGGAAGTGCTTCTAGGTATGTGCTCCTCCCTTTTCAGACCATCACAACTCCAAACAACTTATCCATCCTGCAGATGGAGGGTGAAATTTCCCTTCTTTGTCCCCAAGGCCCAAGACACTGTCTGTATTCGTTTCATCTCAGCTATATGCTGAAAATATCTTTATGCTAAAAAACCCACACCATTAACAGCTTACATCTCTTTCCCCAGTGCTTTGTGTTCCTAATAAGCCATTTATTATCTCCATTTTCCTTTCAAATTGCATCATCATTCTTCAACCCAAGGAAAATCACACTCCCCACATCTTGTCTTCCCTCTGCAGTCCACCCAAATTGTTAGTTAATTTCCAGTCAGAAAATTCTGTGGCTTTATTCCAGTATTCTCTTTTTCTCAGCTGCTGCCACTTTCCTAAGTTACTGCTCTTATTTCAGAGTGATTGTACTTCTGGTGTAGGAAAATGTTGCCGAGACACGAAACCATATTTACCTGTCCATAGAATGCTGCATTTCAGTTTACAACAGAAAAGTAAGCCTAGGTTGCAGAGTACAAAAAGAAATCATAGGCATAATTCAGTGGAATATGCTTTTTTTTTTTCTTTTTTTTGTTCTGTGAAGAGCACACAGCTCTTGGAGATGGAGCTTTTCAGACATGCGGATATGTAACGTAGAATTATATATGTTATATTAGTAGGCATGTAGACAAATTTGTAGCTAAGGTGGAAGCGTTTGAGACAAAACTTGTTTTTACATAGAGATGAGAGGAAAAAAGTGAGTAGTATTGATCTGGTTTGCATATTAAGTTCTAAAAAGGTAGAGTCATTTCAATGTTTCAACTTGGATAATAAGCTCTTTCTATAGACAGTTATTGTTTGATGACTTAGATGTGTTTGGGAATTGCTGTCAGATTATGAGAGCTGCTTATGTTTATAGGGGAGTTAGAGCTCTGTTATACTGTAGTCTTTGATTTGTATCATTTAATGTGTTATTGGTCATAATATATGTAGTTGGACAGTTTTCCTTACTCCCCACGCTCCAGTTAGGAATTAATGCAGTAACAGGCTGGACAAATTAATCAGCAAGATCGTTCTGAGAATATGAATGTATCTGCAAAAGGTGGCACTTTGCAGAAGTTGGTGCAGTACTGGGACGGAAGCAGGCTGTCCTCTATTTTGGGGGTTTCGCTATTGCTTGTTTGTTTTGTAGTTCTTAATAGGTCTTTAGAATACACGTAGATGACTGAAAACATTCCCTAGGTAATGAAAAAATGAAGAAAATACTCTAAAATTTCTTTATCCAGTCTGCTAATAATTTTTTATAACTTAATGAAAACAAGAAAGTCTTTAGAACTATTGATAGCAGTAATTCATTTTTGTCACTTTAAATTTTTTTCACTAAAATCTGCATCATAGATGACCCTCCTGCAGGCTTTAGTTAAAGTAGTTCTAAATAATCAGTTACAATAAACATTGAAATTAATGGTTCTTCCTTTTTGCAGACCAATTGTACAAGATAATCGGCAAGAAATAATTATAAAAAATGGGAGGCACCCTGTGATTGATGTACTACTAGGAGAACAGGATCAGTATGTTCCAAATACCACTAACCTTTCAGTAAGTACTGAGATACTGTTTGACCTTCGAAATCATTCAAAGGAACGAATCGAGGATGTGCTGCTTCAGCAGGAAGTTAAAATAAATAATTTAATCATACAACTGTCTGCTTGGTTGCATTTCAGAGAGATGCTAGATGTGACCACATCTGTTTTGTCCTTTTTCTGGTATCTTGCAGCCAGATGCTCTCTTTACAACCTTTTTCATTCTTAATGGCATAAAGACAAGAAAGGTGATCTCAAAATTGGGAAGGTGAAAGTTTGAAATGGTTATTTTTGAAAAAGAAATTAATAATTATACGGTGTTTTTAACAGCATCATCATCAGGAGTCTGCATTTTGGAATAACTTTATCTCAAATTTGTGGAGTTTTTTAATATACAAAATATTTTAATATAGAAAATAGCAACAACTTAAGTTTCTGTATAACATGTTACAGGCTCAGTTTTCCAAATAAGATAGCTCAGATATCTTTTTAGGTATTTCTCTACTATGCATTTTCCTTCCTTTCTGGAAGTACTAATTTCATACAGTGTTTCTTAATTTGAGAAAGCAGACTTGGAGCTCTGACTCTTCACTATGTATTATCAAGTATACGCTGCGCTCCGTAGAGTACACATTAGTTGTAAGAAGCCTTTCATATTAACATATGATAAAGACTACCCCAAAAGATTAACCCCCACCACACCCCCTGCAAGGTATAGCTTGCAGGCTGTGTATTACCCACAGGTCTCCCTTTGGCTGTTGTTTTCTGCAGTAACGATGTTGAGAAGTAGTAAGCCTCTTATTTGCTTGGTATTGTTGTCAATAGGTCAAAGAAAGTGTGTGTGTGGGGGTGGAAGGGGACTGCTTCTTCACATTTTCTATGCAATGTTATCTAAATTGTATGACCTAAATTACCTAAAATTGCAATAAATATGCAATTGCTATAGGTAGGAAACATTGCTGTATTTTATTTCACATATCTATTTCTGATAAGCATATTTTACTTTTCCTTCTTTTTCTCTGAAAAACTAAAATGTGTTTTAAATTACATGTCCTCTAGACATTTTTTGTTAAATATTTGCCTGTCTGTGTCTTTTTTGAAATACGTCTGTTCTTAATGAATATAAAAAATAGGCTTACAACTTAACTCTACATACATACATACCTACCTTCTCATACAGTAAATATAGAAAAGGTATGAAACAGATGTCAGTGTGGAGCATTGCTGTGATAAACACCATTCAAATTTGTATGTATTTCTCGGAAAATATTTTTAAATGCTGTTCTATACTGAACAATGATACAGATATTGTGCAATACTTCAAGGAATGTTTTCAAAATTATTTGTCAACTCCAAACAAGCGACAGATGGCATTTACAAAAAATTCAGCATTTCATTCAGTAATCATCGTGCACTTTCCCCTGTTAGTCCCATTTTTATGTTGGCTTTCTATGTACTGATTATTACAAAATCAAGTGACCGGGTAAATCACTTTTTGCCTCTATTGTTGGTTTTAGTTCTCTCTTTTTTGAAAGAGGTGGGTGGGAACCCAGTTTATTAAAATGCTTCTACTTTTAAACTGATGTGTTTGAATCAGCACGAAAATGCATCTCCTGTCATGTTTTCAGCTGAAATGTTGTCAAATATCTAAATTCAGGAAAAGCTTTCTTGCAGCGCCCTGAAATAAACATCTTATTCTTCCATTACCCCTCTCTTCCCCAAGTATTCATGAATTCTTTTAGTACTTTTAACTTCAGCCATAAATTCTATTAATATGTTAGCTTATGGCTGCTTGCGATTGTAAGGGCAGATGGGTTCTGTGGTCTGATGTTACAGCATATGTTCTTTGTGAAAGCTGGCTTTGCAAACCAGCCACCAGTCTCACAGCATGGTTGGAGGGACACTGGAAGTATACCAAACACATGCAAGAAATTTGTGGATTTTAACAGATGAGCTCATTCTGGTTTTAAGTATCTGTAAATTCTGTTGTGTTGAGCCAAATAGTGGCCCTGACAAAGTTTACGTAGCAGCATTGAAACTATACTTTGGAGACTAGAATGTTACAAATTTTGTTCCCTTATAGTCATATGCATTTTATTACATCCATCCTTTATTCCTGATAATGGCATTTTCTGGGTTTTGACTTCAGTGCAACTTCCTTATAGATGGAGTTTTCTTAGCAAAAGCTAAACAGCTTTTTACATATAATAAATAGTGATTGCATGTATCGTCTGTATGATCTGGATTATGACATAAGTGACAGTCCTAGATGAATTTTATTTTCCTCCCTATAAGGAGAATGAAAAACGATCAGAAAACAAATCTGTAAAAGTCGTGATTTTATACTGTGGAGATTTTTTGGTTTTGTTGTTGTCATAGTGTCTGATCAGTTCCAAGTTTCTTAAGGAGTGTGGCTAATGTTCATTATGCACAGCTTGTCCTTTCTTATATGCCCCTCCCATGCGGCAATGGCATATGCTGACTTTTGGTTAGTTCATCAATTGGTGGATTTCATTGTGTGTACCGAGTAGAAGGGAAATATCTACTTATCTAAAGTTCTTGCATAACTTAATTTCCTAGTCTTGATTCAGGCTGTGAGAAAGCTTTGTAGATTCATTGATAAGTTTGATTTTGTGTTAGCAATTTTCTTGCACCAGAAGAAGACAGTTTTATTCTGGAGCCATAGACACATAGCAGTACCATAGGGAGTTTTACAGCTGAGACAAGCTCTTCCATCTGATTTCATTTTCCAAAGGATTTCAGGGGTTAGGTACACTGATCAATCAGAGATTGGATGCAGGCAAGTATTGCCAAACTTGGCAATGTCATGATTTCTTGTTGTAGCCAGTCTGTTTGAATATGTTGTACTAAGGCAAGCAATTATGAATGGGTGTAAAATCCAGGTCAGGCCTTTCTCTGCTAGATCTTCTCCCCATTTGATAATGAGAACTCTTAACTGGAGAGGAATCCAGATCACAATCAAATTAGGACAGCACTGGCTACGCTGAAAGCTGAGAAGTTTCTCCCTTTCTCAAAAGAAAATCGCACAAAAAGATCTTGGAGTACTTTCTCGGCTCCTTGATGGTGAAAGGGAAGGTTCCTTGTCACTCTGTCCGTTTTCCTCAAGAGTAATGAAAGCTGATTGCAACGCTTCTCTCTCACCAGCCTGGAGAGGTCTTAAGAATCTCTAACCATTTGAGACTTTGTGATATCTTGAAAAGTGAATGCAGTGAACATCATGAATGAAGTAAACTGTTCACCTAGAAACAGGATGTTTAATCCTGAGGAATTGTCGTATATCCCTCTATCCACATGCACACACCAGACTTTCATATAAAAGCACCATGTGCAGGACATTATGTTTGACCACTGGTTTATGTTTCCAGGGAGATGGTGAAAGGGTCATGATAATAACTGGACCCAACATGGGAGGAAAGAGCTCCTATATAAAGCAAGTGGCATTGATCACAGTCATGGCCCAGATTGGTTCTTACGTTCCCGCAGAGGAGTCGACAATTGGTGTTGTGGATGGTATTTTTACCAGGTAATCTTTCAAAACTTGCTGTATGTTTATGAAAACGTTATTGTGGCAGGATGTGTGTCTCTATGTCAAAGTATAATTTAATTTTTTGTTTTAAACTTTAGAATTTATACTTGAAGTTTCCTTTTTCATTTTAAATACATGCATTGGTTGTTAGGTTTTGATTCTGATTTTCTAATAAGCTATAGTACTTGTTTTGGAATCTTTGAATCTTTAAAGAATAAGAGTTTTAATGTGTCTGTCTTGATTAAGATCCAGATACCTAGCTTCATCTGCCTGAATGGACACCTTGGCCAAATTTATCGTGCTGGCTGATAGCCCAATGATGTTTCCCCTAAAATGAATGCTGTTACCTCTAAAAATCATGTCACAGTTTCTACTGTGTAGCGCAATTGTACATATTCAAAATATTTGAGACCAAGAAATTGGGGCTAAGAACATTCTATGCTTATTATCCTTCCTGTACTATCGGTCTTGATGTCATTGAAAGAATGAATAATGGCAGTTCCTTTCACTCAGTGTATCTTAGTCTCATTTTTAAGATAGTGCTGAGTAATTTTTAAAGATTATCATGACAGTCAAAATTATTGTATTCTATTACCTGATATTACTGAGGATTATCCAGCTGTTTTTTCCCCTTTTTCTTTAATCTGTTTTTTAATCAGCAAAAGTTCTATGTTACTGATGGTATTGGAGATGGATAATTATTTACGGTTATAAGTTTCACAACAATTGTGTATCTGTGGTAGAATTATTTTTCCTGAAATTGTAGTTCTGTGATGGCAGAGTCCATTTCAGAGTTAACTTTTGACAGAGAATCTAAATACTGCTTATCTGGGATTGCTTCCTCATGTAAAGATGTTATGTTCTTATGCCTCGCTGTGTCCTGACAAAAATGAATGAAATAGCATTTTGATGCATTTCGGTGCTAAGCAGTTGAACAAATTAGAGAGCAATTTGTATCATCTTTCCAAAATGTATTGGAGCTGAAAAATCAAAATGGTTACTGTCTTTCCCCTACCCTGTGTTGAAAGTAATTGACTGGTTGATTGGATGAGCATTTCTCAAGGGCACATGGAGATACACAAGATCTGATTTACTTTACAGAAATAACATTACAACGTTACTAACAATTTGAAGATTATTTTTGTCTTCCATGTTGTTTTGTAGGTGAACTTACAGTACTTGCATTCACACTGACTTAATATCTAACCATACACACATAAGTCTGTTACTCTTAAGCTTAGTAACCCCTTTCCTCTAGTTTTCTTTGACTGTTGTTGCAACAGGATTATTTCTGCAGAAAAAATAAGAAATGTGACACAGTCAGTGGGAGTGTCATTTTGTTTTGTGCCCGCTAAAAAGTGAACAAATTGGTTTTCATCCTTCACAGTGTAAAAACCTTGAAATGAGTTCCACCTGCTCCCCAGTGCATTTCTCTGATTCCACTTAGCTTCTCTCTACATTATAGGTATTGTTCACATCTGTTCTGTTAAGGTAGTGTGGTTGATGGTAAAACTTATGCTTTTAGATTTCAAGCCAAGCAGACCCGGAGTGTGTTACTTACTGGCTGTGAGGTTTCAGACCATTTAATTTGGAACCCCACCAGATTCGAACACAGGGAATTGATTTCTGTTCCATGTTGTCGTCGTCGTCGTCCCGCCCTGTCTAAATTAACTTTGGAAGGTCTGCTGGATATGCCATTCTTCATTTAATGTGAAATGTGTCAAACACCAGATGAGTGTACTAAAAAATTACTTAAATTCTTGACATCGCACTGGCAATTAAGGGGAAACTAATTGGCTCAATGTTAATCAAGAAGAAATTGAAAATCTATTATTGAGATGGAAATAGTTATGCATTAATTAAAAGATTAACAGGAAGCAAAAAGCTATGTATTGCATTCCTTCAGAAATCCAGGATGGTCACTTCAATTTGTAAAAGATTATCAGTGGAACTGCTTGTCTGTGCATCTGTTTGAACTTCTCTCTTCTGTGTAGTGTAATTTGAGGGAATCGGTTGTACTGTTGGGACAGGCATTAGCCTGTGAACATACCGGATATTAGATTTTGACCCAGTTGTAGCTTTCCTTCCAGTATGAATGTTTAGGAGAATACTTGCATCATGATTTTGCTTCAGCCTGTGGAGTATGGGGGCTTTCCTTGCTCTACGTATCCAAGTAATGACACCGGTGCTCCCCAAGTAGGTGAGCTGTCAGTGCTCTTTTCTGTCCTGCTGTATTTGTAGCCACAAAGTGGTTTTTAGTGCCCAGTCTGTTTTTTGCCTAGCTTCTGCTTCATTTTCACCTTCTGCAAATCATGAACTTCACCCTCTCCAACGAGAGAAAGAGTAACTTAGCAGATTCTGCAACTCAGAGGTTCAAGGTGTACAGAGACTGTCCAAGAAGTAGGCACCTCTGTTTTGGTTTGTTTGGGTTTTCGGGGTGGTTCCCCCCTCTGTGTTTTGAGAATGGTTTTAAGGTATGTAAGTCTGTCAGGCCAGGTTAATGTGGTGTTTATAGTCAGAGCATTTGTTAGCCCTAGGAAGTTATCCTTCTGTTAGCTTTTAATGCCTGGTTGGAGGAGAGAAACAATAAATTCAGCTGCCACGTGATATGTACTACATTGTTTCTTTAATGCTCTGTCTGGCTGAACATGCATTTCTAAAGCCTCAGCTTTTGGCAAGAATTCTCCTCTGTTAAGGAATGAGCTTGAAGAGATCAGAGATTTTTCTCTTGAATCACCTGCAATTTTGCTTTTTCTGTTTTGTTTTTCTTCTCCTGTGTTTTGTTTTTGGGGGGTTGTTTTTGTTTGGTTTTCTTTAATAGGATAACAGCTATGCAGACCTCCTTTCCGCACTGCCACCCAAGGCCACAAGTTTCTTGCTGGAAAATGGGATTTTTTTTTTTGTTGATAACTTTGGTATATTTTAATCTTTTAAAAACATTGCATGGGAAGATGTCGATTTCCAAGTTATTTTCATCACTGCCTTGGTGTGTTGTTTTCTAGATGCTGCTATTAGCATAGCACCCCTGCTGTGAGGGATGCTTTACAGGCTGACTATGAGGAGTTCTGTGCATCAGGAGCACCAACGGTTCTGCTTGCTAATGATTTTGGAATATTGGTTCTTTATACTGCAGTCTCTTTCTTGTTTGTAGACTGCATCTCTGAAGTGTGAATTTATATAGGTTTAAGAGATTAACATTCGTCTAGGATTTGTATCTTGTGTTCTAAGTAGGGTTTCCATGGAAATTGAAAGGTTGCTACTATGGTTATTCCTTTGGATATATTTAGTATTTATGTATTATAGCTTCTCTAAATTGACTTTAAATACTGCATTATATTAGACATTTTTGAAGATGCAAAAGGAATTGTATTGCTTACAGTTACAGTGAAAATAGGGATGATTCATCTTCATTACTGGGTGTATAGACACAATACAGTGCTAAGGCTAGTCCAAACATTTCAGAGTAGTTTTAATAATTTCACACTGAAGAGGGGGAAAGGGAGAGAATCTTCCACTGCATAATGCCCCTAAGCCCAGATGATACGCTGTTACAAGTCTGTAAATTGAAAACTTGGGTGGGAAAGAGCACCCTGTTTGTGTTAGTCGCTCTTAAGGAAGTCTCCGAGTGCTTCTGTGGACTCTTCCAAATCTCACCATTTCTTATGTGTAAAAACAACCTTGCTATTTCCATTGCCATGCTGTGTTTCTAATCCTGGGAAGGATTAGGTGCTAGGGGTTGTGAAATAAGTAAAAAGTTTGCTTTATTGTTAGGTGGCTCCAGCTTCATAACATCAGACTAAAAAAGCACTAAATCATTCTTTATATTTCTGAATTTTTATTTAAAGCTATCTTTAAAGTAGATTTCTATATTGTATTATTAAAGTGTTTGTATAAATTTCTTACTTGAAATTCCGTACTTGTATTATTTTTTTCATGAGTCAATGTATGTGTGAACCATTTTTGTATAAAAAAAGTTAGTACTTTTCAGGCTGTATGCTATGCCCATTATTTAAGGGGTATCTTTGTAATATGGATGGAGTACACAATATTTTGAGGTTGTTCTTCTGATTGATATTTTCGTCTTCCTTTTTTTTTCCTTTCTCCAATAAGGGATAATGTTTTCATGCAACCTTTGCTTAAAGAATTTAACTTAATCAGTGCCATTTTATTTAAGAATTTTAGAAGAGTTTTGGAAAGGTCAGCACCAAATCTATATTGACTTTTAATAGGATTTGAGTATTTAATACTCTGATGTTTGAAAATTCCTATGTAAGTTTCTCCTTGCAGTAAATGGGTTCAATTTTTGCTTTAAATTAACCTTCAATTTGGGTTAGTTCTTCTAATATAGTTATTCAGACATTGAAATTAATATAAAGTTTCTCTGTGTGTTTGTGTAGAAAGACAAAGCAAGTGTGGACACGCACATATGGAGGAACTAATGAAAGAAATTCTGTTGACCTCATGCATTCAGAAGAGATGATGTTTAGCTGCTGAAGAAAGCCGACCTTTAAAGTGGTCCCACTTAGTCAATTATTGATATAATTTCTTACAGCGAGAAAACTTCAGCCTACTTCCTGTAGATCACCAGTAGCTCTTCATGAGGGTCAATTTTCAAAACAGAGAGAGAATGTTATAGAAATTTGAAGGTAAAATATGTTCAAATAAATAAGCTAATAAATAGTTCAAATTACCAAATGCCTTGTGTTCAAGATTTTAAGAATCAATTTATTGAAATCACAAGTTACCATTAGAAAGAATACCGTGAAGGAGACCAACTCCTAACAACACTAGGTGATGGTAAAGGGACAAAGAAGAATTTCATTCCTAGAGCACTTACCTGCCTGGCTTTTTCTTGTGTTGAAATACAAGCTATTTCACTTATTTCAATGATCAGACATAAGTATACACAGTCACACTATGGAGACATACATCCTCCAGTGAGGTTTTATACCATCAGCCAAACTGGGCATACTATTAAAGGTGCAGCTTTAGTTGTCTGAACTAATACGATGCACTGTGCTTCAGTTGCATTTGAAAACTGCTGGTTATGTGCCGCATGCTTAAAGGTTAAAGGAATAAATAGACGCATCAGTAAGATGCATGTAGATTATCCTCTCATGCATTTCATCTCTCTCAATAGAGTTATCTTGCTGTTTGCAGATTCTCAGCATGTCTTTATTCCTTGTGATGGCTAAGAAATAGAGTTTGAATTGTCTAAGAAGTTATTTTAAGAAAACAGAGGGGTGGAGGAGGTTGGCAATACAGGTAAACAGGTGGTAGTGGTATGTTGCCTAGGTAAGCAGCGGTTTAATTGTTTTGCTTTACGTAAGACATACAGTTGGCTGCACTTAAGACTATTGTCTTGGTATATTCTCTGCGCATCACATGATCTGTATGTAGGTGTACAGAACTTTGTCCTACATTTTATCCTTGTAACAGGTGATTTAAATGTATTTTTAACATGGAGGGAACTCCTCATTGCTGAGTCTATAATTAGGATATACTCAGTTGAAATTCCAGTGTATCTCTGAAAATGTTGTGAAAACAGATGGTGGTTGTTCACCTTGGCTAAGGAGGGATGGATGGTTTTGTTCTTCTAGCTTGTCTGTATGTGGGGTCTTTCAGGTAGACATGGCCGCAAGTAGAACCCTGAATCTGTCTGTTCCAAGGTTCAAGTTACATAGTTGTTTTGGTATTTTCTTGTCTGTCTTGTCTTCCTTCTATAATGATTTTGAACATGTGTAATAGTTGCTCATTTGACTAAAACTAGAGTGCAGAAATCTTCAGGCAGCTGATCCTTAGATTCTCTTTGATGTGACAAAGTTGGAGAGGCATATAAATTAGGCCCTCTGACTTTAAGCTTTTGCCATCATATGCCATCGTCTGATGCTTCTGACTGATTCAGCAGAAGCTGTGTCCTGCTGAGGTACTTGCATGTGTCTCTGGATTGCCTGTGGTCTACTTGCATTCCCACATGTGGAAACCCAAGAGAGACCATCAGGTTCAGGCTGTGTTTCTTGAAAGTGTCTTTCAAGGCGGTCTTCAGACCCCAGTGCAGAGACCTACCTCATTGGCCTTCATACCTGAGAAACTGCTCTCAGCTTTTGTGATCTTTGGGTCTATAAGGAAAGGGAGGAAGCAGAGGAAAGGAAAGGATGTTTTCTACATTGGTCAAGAACAGCCAGCCTCATCCAACACTGAAATAATGAGGCAGTTTCAACTCCCTCACCACTGGCCTTAGTTGGGTCATTTTATTTCAAGTCCAGCAGCCAAGATCCAGTTCCAGCCATGTACCTTGCCAAGGAGTGGTGATTCTGAGTTGACCAATGGATTCGGCAAAGGGAAGGAATTTTGGTCACTGCAAAGCACAACAGTACTACTGAGAGACTTGCCAGCTGAAGATCACCTCCTGCTATTGACAATTGTGTTTCAGGACCTACCCATCAGCTATGTCCTCAGAGCTGTTGCATGTGGTGACACAGTTCAGGGAACTCTACTCATGCCCTCACTTGCTCAGTCTTTCTAGAGTTGGGCAAAACATTTCTGAGCAGGCTGTATCTACCCTTGAAAAGACATCCCAAGTGCATGCATTACTCAGTTTTCATAGGAGTGTCGGTGAGCAAGGTACCACCAATCAGTCCCAGACCAGCACATCACTCCAGCCTGGCTCTTTTATCGCAGTTGAGCCTGCGTTCTTGTGACAGAGTGACACTCTGTCTTAGAGGCACCTTAGTACTGCCCACCAGATAATCCTTCTTTCTCTTCTAAGCAGCATAATAGGTGCAAGGAAAGCAAGCACCTTCTCTTTTCTCAGTTCTTTGGACAAAGTGACTACATGTGTTTTCAATCCTTTGCACATGTCATCCAGTCAATTTATATTATGCATTTCAGTTTAAAGCAAAATGGCATTATTTATATGTATGCCTGGCTTAACATGGTGACACTGATGAGATTAAGTTGCTTTTTGTTGGTAGGAAGCTGCTTTAAAGGCCAAGACATTTCATCACAGAGTCCCTCTAAGTGGGTAACTCAGTGCGTTGTGGTGCTGTTCTGCCAGCTGGTGGCTGTAGTTCCCTTGCTGCCTGTCAATACTTGCTCTGCTACTGCTCAGGTATTATCCTCAACTGATCCTGAAATCCGCAAAGCTGAGATGTGGGCCATTCCCCTTAAATTTGTGAGCATTGCACACTCACTTGGGTGAGAGCTTGATGTTAGATCTAAAAAAGCAGTATTTGAATGCCTGCTTGACTGATGTGACTGGCAGTCCTCATTTCCATCATTCTGTGAGCAGAAAGACCTGTGTCAGTCACGTGCAATTGGATCCATAAAGATGAAGAGGAAAGGGCATTTACATATCCCAAAGTGACATTTCTTGTATGAGGTACTACAGACATGTTATTTCTCAGCCTTGGTAGTTGGCACCTAAAAGAGAATTTACTGGTAAGAAAATAAGGGAAAGTTTGTGGCTGTGCCTCTGTTGGCTCATGAAAAAATGTAGAATGCATGGAGCCCTTGGCTTGTTCACATAACCCCTGCAAGGACTGCAGGTATCTCTGCCTCTGCGGGAGTGTGTGTGAGAGGTCTTTTCCCATTGGTGTACACTACTATTTTGGGGTTTTTTTGTTTTCCTTGTGTGAAAAAGGTCTCATATATTGTCAATGGCATGATGCATCAGCTGAAGAGCACAAACATGAGATGCAGATAAGTCAGAGTGTAGGTAATGTTTTTTTTCTGTGAGGTCCTCTTACTGCACACAACAGAGCTTGGCTACTCCTCTGCCAAGGTGGAAAAACAAACTATGGTCAGCTTCTGACTGGCATATTGCTCTCCCATGTAGGAGAAGTACGAGTTTATTCCACCAACAAAGATATTGCAAAGGTAGAACTGTAACTCAGTGTAGCAATTTCTTACATTTGATAAAAGGGACCATTAGGAACAACAAAAGTTGTTTTAAGGTCCCTAAAGCTTACCTTGTTTTGGCGTGGTCTAGAAGATAAGAGATGATAATCTGGAAAGAAATGCTGTTAAAGCTTAGAGGATGGTTTAGGGGTGAAGGATTTTTTCAAAGTAAACTAAAATCTCAAGAAAACTCAGCTCTTACTAATCCACATTTCTTTAAAGGCTCTGCATTAAGCCTGATAGTGCTTTCTTCTGTATGTTTTATTCAATATGTCTGCTTGTCCGATCTCTAAATGGTGGAATTTACTTTCAAAAAGGTCAGGTCTTACAATACATGTATTTTGGATGTTGTGTCCCTAAATACTTTAACAGCTATTTAATTCTGACAACCTCATATTACTGTTTTGTCAAGAGTGTGTTGAGCTGAAAGAAACCAGTAGACAAACCTCACTATTTTCTATCTAGACAAACATTATTTTTTTTTACTGGATAAAATGTACGTATTTATGGCATCATTACAAATTTTAGTACTATTAAAAATCATGATGGAAAGCAAATATTGTGTTAACACCTGCAAACATTTGGGCAATTGATTTTGGATGTTTCTATTTAATTTTTCTTTGCTTCATTGGAATATCACCATCATAAAAATTTGAAAGGTATTTAAAATAGCATGATTTACTTTAACAGATTAAAATGTCCCAAGGCTTGTTAAGAGTACATTTTATAAGAAATCTTCAGAAAATCAGATAGCACAGGATGGAGTGGTATGTGAAGCAGGAAAAAGAGAATGTTTCTATTGGAATGGAAATTGAGTGGAAGATGTTTTCCAGGTGCTTTTCACAATAAATTAAAATCTGAGGTAAATCACATAAGAATAAAAGCAAAATAGTGCTCGCAAATATTAATGGCAATGAATGTTCCATTGATCTAACTGCTGATGGCAAAAAAACATCCCAGATTTTTGTAATGAGGCAAATAAATAACATTGCACTAATTTCATTCCGGTTTTACCAGTTGAGTAGTAGAAGGGAGCTGCACAGGCGCAGGACAGAGGGGGGGAAAATTTGTATTTAAAATAATGAGTGAGTAACGAGATCCATTATTTCAGAGCTTCACTGCAGAAATGGTGCTATTTGCACAGCAATAGGCAAACCAAGGTTGAAAGAGAGAGTGCTTTATGACCATAATGCAGCTTGTTATATTCTTTGCTACTTATGCATTGCTTGGTTCATGCATGAGCTGTATTTGCAAAAGACTGCCCAAGAACTCAGTGGCTTGAAAATGGTTTAGTTCTGCGTTCTTCATTAGAAGGCTCTTCCTACATAGTGATTTTACTAAACACAATAGAGAAACGGGCATCCTCTGTCCAAAGTTACTCTGTGTACTGAACCTTGATTGCTGAGGGGGCAGCATGTTTATGACATTTTAAAATGATTACTAGCGTGCAGGAAAGATTTGGGGAGCTTTTATGTATTAAATGGGCCTGTCCCATCTTATTGTTAGTCCCTTCTTCTATGAGTACAGTATGATGGTATTGCTTTTTACCCCTTGAGGTGGATTACATTGATTATTTTTTAAATTGTAATAAATCTTAAACAAAATATACTATATTTGGAATTATACATGAGACATTATGTAATAATTTCTTTTTTATCTTTTTCTCTTTCCTGGACTGGCACAGGTTTTGTGCATATACATACTTAGCAATAATAATTTGTCCTTTATGACAAAATTCAATATTTTACCAGAATTGCGTATAGCCTCTCATTTTTATATCACATGTGAACTTTGTTGTTCTTAACTGAAAACACCAGTTACCAAACTAAAAAATTCCTTCCTTCCATTTATTGCTTGATTAAGCTTTATTGATTTCTTTGAGGCTTACAGGGTAGGATTATGAAGATTAGTCTTCCTGTCTGTCCTAGAAATATCAGTTTAATCACAAAACCTGGCATGAAGATTCAACTAGTCAGCTTCTTCAAACCTTTATCATAAAAATCTAGGCTATGAAATTGTAGTCTTGAGGTAACAGCAGTGTTTGGCAGGGCAGTCTGCAGATTTCCTGTGTAATACAGAAATCACCAGGAGACAGAGTGCTGAACAGAAACTGTGCAGGAGTTTATCTCAGCAGAGCAACTTGCCTGGATGTTTCCTGGTTTTGGGCCAAAACTGTGGTTGATGCCTTGTTGGATTTTGTTTTGTTTTAGTTTTTACACCTGAAAATAAATGGTTAAATTTAAGTAATTCAGATTTTCCTTTGAATGAAAACTAAATTCTCTCAATTTGCCTCTGCAGTTAGACTCTGAAAGATAAATGTCAGATAATTTAAAAGCAAAGGTACCTTTTCACATCTTTATTTTATATATATGTAGTAATGCTTACTCGTTTTGCCGTACATGCTAATTTGTGTATTGTGCAGAAAGTAAGGAACCATTCATACAAAGCAATCCGAAATGACTGGCAAGTCCACACGAGAGTTTTATATACTGGTATGCTAAACAAGTATTGTTTGTATTGCTCTGGAAAGCAACCACAGTCAGACAAACAGAACTTGTTAGTTGTCAAGAATCCAAAAGTTCTTTTCAGAAATGTTACTTCTTTATGGCAGAGTAATTTATTTTGTTTTGTTCTTGCTTAATTTTATTTGTGTTTATTGCCTGAATAATGAAAATTACTTAAGCTTTTTTTTTAATGCTTACAGTCATATAATTACACCTCTGGGGTAAACTATTCCCAGCTTTCGGGGGAAAAAAGGGTGATACATTGAATTCATTGCACCTATTTTCTATCATGTGGAGGTGTTCTTTTTGAAAAATAAGAGAATAACTAAAAGTTGTAGTTAGTGTTGTTAAACTGAAAACGGTTTTGTTCTGTTTTTCTAGAAAAGTTATGGCTTGGACGTATCACAGTACATTTGAACTGTAACTACTTCTGACAGCGTTCTGTAGCTTTGTAGAAATAAATTAAGCTGTGCTATGCATATATGCATAGCTATGTGTATATATACACATGTGTATATATATACACACAGCTATGTAGCTAATTTAGCTTCATGTCTGTTCATTTCATAGTAACATGCGTCTGCAGTGTTAGGTTTATATCTCGTATATGTGTAATAATATATTTAACAAAACAGTCTTTGGTTTACAAACATGGCATTTGATAAAATCTGTAAATCCAAACAACTGTTTTGTTTGCAAGGATTTAAACTGGGCTTGAAAATTCAGTTAAGTCAATAAAAGACAGTTATTTATATATACAGTGAGATGTATAAAACAATTTTGACTGTCTATTGCAGTATTCCTGGAAGGGATTGAAAGGCTTTCTCATAACGGTATGTGTAGGGGGGAGGGAGAAAGAAAATTTGCCTGTGAAGCTGACCAGCTCTTTTACATTAAAGTTGAAACTCTTACATTAAATGGTGGTATTTACCTTTCTAAAACTCTTCCATACTACCATTTAACCTAGTCACAATTTGAATTGGATTTTCTGTAGCGTCCACAGGTTTAAAGGGTAAAAGTTCACTTGCACTGAATGCTTCAGCTATTGTCCCTAGTCTGTTGCTATAGTTTCTGCTTTTTAATCCCCCCTTGGCCTCAATCCTTCAGCTACATATGCACATTAACTTAATTACCTTGAGTTCCCTTGCTGGAATCTGAGAGTAGTAAGAGTAAACCTGTGCATATTTTAGGGTAGGTTTCTTCTTTTATCTTCATTTTTTCAGCTTCTTCAGGCTAATATTGATGGGTTGCAAATAAACACCCTAATTTGAATATCTATGCTTATAACTTATCCTTCAGCAAAATGATTGTACTCTTAATTTGTTCTTTCTCTTGACTGTCAACAACATTTATACAGTGTTAATGGTTTCCTGCAGAGAAATCAGGGTAAAAGCATGTGTTTGGAGCTTCGGTTGCTTAATGGAGCCTTCATAAACTTCTCCATCTAGTACTGGCCTTCTGGTGTGCACTGCCTGTGCTGGCAGATCTCTCCATCAGAAGTAGAAGCTGCAATAGAAAGCTGTTTGATTTGTTCCTGTACAGAGGTACCATAGCTTTCTCACTGAGGGCAAGAAGAAGAAATGCTTAGTTCAGTGTTTGAATAAATGTAAATGCTGATGGACCCGTGGAAAGCAATCCATTGATACATTAGGTATGAAATCCTATGCATGTTTGAACATGGAATCTAAGCTATTGCTATTGTGTCCTTGTTCTAGTACCAGACCACTGCTTCTCCGAGGGCTTGGCCCTTGTGCCCTGACAGCCAGCTACCGTAGGGTTGTGAGTAACGTGGGATGGAGAAACTGGAACTTAGAGTCGAGCAAGTCCAGTTTTAAAATACAATGGAAAATTTTAGAATGAACCAGAAATCTACTGGATTATTTTAACAAAAAGTGATGTATTTGCTCTAGGTGACAAGTATTTTTAAGGAGTTCTCGTATTATTGAGGGTATAATTGCTGAATTTCAGAAAAGGACTTTCTCAGGTGTTTTTCACTAGGTAATGTAACATAAGCTTTTGGAAGAACAACTGAGTTTCTGTTGCCTTATAAAGCATAATGAATGAGAGGATATTGCTAACTTCTTGTCACTCAGTGACTGCATTGACTAGACCAGTATTTTGTCTTCTGAACTCAGTCCTACCTGTTCTGTCAGTCAAGGTGAAGCTTTTAAAATATTGAATGTTCGTTGCAACCCGTGGACTTTTTCTTTCCCTGGCTTTCATAAAAAAAAAAAAAGTAATGCAGTTCACATCTTTGAAGCTAATGCTGTTAGATGCGTTTCTTTTTAATATACGTGGGTGCTTGTGTGTGCAGCATGACTCTGTTGTCCGGGTCTATAAGGTAATGAGGATTTAAGTGTTTACTACTTCTGGCTATTTCAATTACCTAGCGATATGGAAAAGAAAAAAAAAGGTAAAAAATGCTATGAAACCAAGTATTAAAATTGCTTTGGACTCCCTTTTCTTTCCAGGATGATGTAAACTATGTATCCCTAATGGTCTTAAGTTTTACTAGTTTCATTATTTTCTCAGTGACTGAGATTATATTGTATGTCTACGATCATTTGTAAAATAAAAAAGTATTTTACATTAAATGCATAATGCATTTTGTCAGGCTTTTCAACAGCTGTTCTTCTGTTCTTCTGAATTGTGTAACATACCATTGGTATTTCTTCATTTAAAATTTGCAAATAAGCAGTTGTAGAAATAGTTGAGCATGTATGTGCATGTTGGCTGTAATAGGTTAGTATCATGAGCATCTTCTGATTTCCTATCATTGTCGTCAATGTAACTTTGTACACATTTACTTCTTGGAAGTTGCCCATGAATAGTGCAAAAATAATAGCTATCCTGATGATAGTGCTTTTTGTCATACTTAGGATAAGAGTTATTTTTTAGAATTCTGTAATTGCAGTTTCTGTAAATTATTTTTCTTATTGTCAGTTTTTGGTTTGAATTAGTAAGAGCTTGATGGAAATGAAGTAAATGATTTACCAGTACTCTGTGGGGGAGTGTGAAGCATTAGTTTCTTGCCTAACTGTTATAAATTTGCAGATGCTATCTTCTGAAGAATTGCCTGATAAATTTTCATTGTACATGGAAAGTAGCCAGAAGTTACAATATCTAAGTTGGGCTACGCTTATACTAACCACTGTGAAATTCTTATTAGCAGTCTGAGTGTTTCTAAGTACACAGAGATTCAAGTCACTTTTGTGGGCAAAACTGAACGATTGTTCTGGTTAAAGACGTTGGGATTCATGGGACCACAGTACTAGAGGTCATGCAATAGTCAGTCTGGCAATCCTCCATTTAGGATGCTTTTTTTTCATTTTCTTGTCAGACTAATTTGCAAACTACTTTTAATTTTTAACCTGTGAAGTCTCAATAAGTGTTGTTTGCTAAGTGCCTGATAAAAAGTCAATAACCCAGGTCAAGGGGGGGAAAATTTACCTAGGTGTTGAAATGAAATTGTACGTGTGTTCTTCCATTCATGTCAGGATCAACATCAAGTTTTTTTGTTCTTGTAAACATCATCTTCAGTTAACACTCACATTTTTGTGACCATTTGTTTTCTGCAGAGACCACATGAAACTTCCCCTAGGAAGAGTGTTTTCTGCAAAAAATAAAAGGGTACAAAGCAGTTGTTAGAAGATGTTTAAAAAAAATATTAACTATACAGTGTTGATCAAAAACATGTTTTAGAGAATGGTCCCATGCAAGAAAAGGGATAAACTGTAAGGCAAGACCCCATCTAATTCTTTCTTTCTGTAAACTAGTTATTTTAATTTAAATAACTCCTGTTCAAATACAGAGATCTTTGGAATGACATTTTGAAGGGTTTTTTGTGAAAGAGAGCGCGTGGAATTGTAAAGTCACATTATGAATCTATTTTATTTGTGTTTTTCCCAATGTTCTCTTTGAATCACAGGAGGAAGGTCTTTGTTTTTGGTGTTGAGAGAGCAGTGTTCTACACCTTGCATTTAAGATATTCTCAGAGAAAGGAGTAATTTTCTTTTAATGTTAATTGTTCTTGATGAATAAATAATTTGACTGTGAGTACATTCTGAGATGAAGTTTGGCTTCAATTCTGATCCCTGGGAAGACAAACCATAGCTGGAATCCTGAATGCCTTGCCTTGAAGACTGCAAAGGCAATCTGTAGAGATTCTGTACTAATTAGGTTTATTCTTCTGTAACAAGCACTAGGTTTCATTTCTCCAGTAGGTATTTTGGATGAACTTTTAAAGTCAAGTGCATGTTTCTAAAACCAAGGTGAAAAATCTTAAATTTCAGCTAAGGTGTTTTCTTTTTTTTAACATTAAGTATTTTATAAACTGGGAATTAATAAATAGCATCAGGGTGTTGAAAACTGTATGAAAATAAGGCTTTAGGGAATGGTTTTGCAGTCTTGTTTACTAGGATTTGTTTGGTGCCATGTAGTTGCTTTTTGTTACCACTGGGAGGTCTTGGCCTCCAAGAATAATAAAATACCTGAGGTCCACACAGTGCTCTTAGTTTTATAACCAAACCAACTAACAGCATGTTGGATAACTTCTCTTGAAAGATAGCATGGCAAAAGCCTTAACTAGAAGCTTCTGGATTTCAGATTTATTTGTCTGCTTGGGAAATTCATTTTTTTCACTGCCTTCTGTCATACTAGGGCAATTTGTGTTTTAACCTGCATGTTGTCAGTTTCACCCGGGGACTGCAAGCACAGGGCAGCTGCAGTTCTCTGAGGGCCTCTCTGCTCTGCTCCAAAACAATGCCTTGGGTTATTCTATTGTTTTATGCCACTGTTAGTCATGAAGTCTGCAAGTCTGTCCCCTTCTCCAGGCCAGTTTTTTTTGAGAGCAGTAATAACAGGATGCTGAGAGGAGCTCCAAGGAGACCTCAGTGGCATTAATTTAAATTTCTTCCTTCCACACAAATTTTTCATGGATGGCTGTGAAAGCCCTCAGACATGTCCAGCTGATCAAAATCTTGAAAGCACTGGACTCTGAGTTGACTATCAGGGCCACAAGTTTAGCAATATTAGTTCATGCCTGTTGAGACCAAGTTTAAATGGATACTGACTACGTAAAAATTCTTGAAATGCAGGGAAAAAAGTTATGCTATTTAATTCTAATGGTTTCTGAGTGGTATCATAGGTTGTATCATTAAAAATTTCCCAACATTTATAGAGCCTCAGAGGACAAAACATCATAGGATACCATCCCAGGATGATGAGCACGTGTATTCGAAAATTTCAGTACCACATGCCTGTATTGACTCAGGAGAGCAGGTTAAAAACCCATCCATTTGAATGTTGCTACTGCAGAATAAGGAAATCTGTATCTTTTTCTCTAAGGAAGGGGTCACATACAGGTTAAACATGTAGCGCTAGCTGGTTTACATAAAGCTAGGTACTGCTGCATATCATCTGACTTATCCTCCAAAATTTAATTTATTAAAAAATTGCCTCCCTGTTGTTTTTTCTGAGGTTATAGACAGGAATCTTTACCATTTGAAACCTAGCACTGGTAAGAGATAATGCCACCTCTCTTTTTTTTTTTTTTCTTTACATAATAAATGTGTTGAACATTATAAGATGAAGAGCTTTTAATTTTATGAAATTTGGTTGGCTGTCAAAGAGACATTATAACAAGTGGTTTCCAGCCAAATTGCATTTGCTGAGGAGTGATGGATCTCTTGCCAGCACTAAAGAGGCACTCTTCACACTGGATGTCTGCACGCTCCTTGTGGGCAGAATGCAGTAATCTTTCTGAACGTAGACATTAGAAATTCCATAGCAGAAATGGAAATTTTCGTATTAACTGTGTCACTACTTCCAGCAGCTGGTATTTTAACAAACAGAGGAATAGAGCTGGTGAAGTTGAGTGGCATTGCTCTTGCTCTAATGTTTTGTTTTGCGACTGCCTTATTCTGTTGTAACCTTTTTCCTGGGTGCTGCATTCTTTATTTTTTTTTAATTAAGAGAGGGAAGAAAAGAAAATGTGGGTAGTGCATAATATGTCTGTATCACTCAGGGACGACTCATACCTCTTCACATATTTCACTATATTGTCATCTACTGTAGTGATGAATGCAACATTCAAATGCAATCAAATGGTTATTTTTGTGTACGTATAAAAGTTAGAAAAATATCTGATTGCATTGTAGGCAGCTTTCCAGAGAAAGTGAGTCTGGGAGACTTTATTAGGACTATGCCTAAAAACAAAACAAACAAACAAAAAAATGGTTTAAGTGCTGGGAGCATTAAGGCTAAGATAAGTATCTGTAATGTTTCTTTTTGGATCTTTACCCTAACAATTCATAGGGATAGCATCCAAGGTGTTATCTAAAGAGTAGCTGCTATCTGTAATCTGGATTCTCTTGAATATTATAGGAAAAAGTTTAATGTTTTGATGTATAAAAACATTTAGGAGGCTAGCTACATTAAAATGTAAATTCAAAGGAACTGCATCTCGTAGAAGTTTAGTGACATTTATTAAAGCTGTTGTAAACTTGAAGAAAAATAATTGTTTAAGCAATAGATGTTTTGACTCAAAAACTTTATTGTATCAGGAATAATACAACATAAAGTTAAGGAGCAATACGTTGCTGTATATTAACTGTTAGTTTTATAAATGTAATCATCCACATTAAAATAGTTATTCTTACTTGTTTCTGGGATAATATTGCTTATCACGTAAGTTTAAAAAACAAGTATGATTATTCTAGTGTCAAGGGCAGAGGCAGAAAGAACAATTTTATCCATTGTCAAAGGACGACATTTAAGAGTTTTTATGTCATTTAAAAATACACCTGGGTTTGGTTTTTTTTAATCTGTAGATAAGCCCGAGTCGGATTTGAATGTTTTAACATGCTACAAAGAAAGGCTTCTTTTGCAGCTGTTGTTAACAACAAGAGAAAGATAATACTCATTTCTTTTTGTATGTATGAGCATTTAGTGAGGAAGTTCTGAAAATTATTTTTGTGAATGCAAATAAGATACGAAATGACTAAATGATTTTGAGAGCTCTGTGGAAAAGATGCAATCCAAGAGAAAAATAGAACTGAGAACTCTCAGTGTAGTCATCATAGGTGCCGAACAGACAGCCTGTTAGATGCTCTCTCTGTAACGAAAAGCCAAATAAAAATGGTAAAATAATAATGCTAATAATCCTGGGGTCGGAAACTAAGGTTAAAGTTGCCTATTACGGGGCCAGAGATTGTTTGGACATAAAAAATATTTGTTGTTCTGGTGAGCTTTTTTGTAGTTAATGGTGTTAAAAATAGATGTAATTTACATTACTCTCTGTAGATCTGTGCAATATTGCAATAAAGGGGGTAGTTTGATTTTACAGTAGTACATGATGGCTGAACCAAACTGGGAAAGGGGCTGTGGGGTGTTGGAGGCACTGTGAGAAATTCAGCAATATGTTCATAGTTCTTTACCCAGTATTTAAAAGTATTACAATAGTAAATGGCTTAATAAATGTTAATTTCACAGTGCCTCAATATCTTGAATTAAATATATAATTCAGTGAAATTAATGTAAAGTTTAATTAGCTTATGTGCAAAATCGCCTTTCTTCTGGAGTATGTGGGAGTACACACCTACTGTGTGTGTACGTAAGCACATACTTGATGAAATAAAAACACTCAGTTTGCTCATTGTGTTATAGAGCCCATCTCCAACCAAAATTAGTTCATTTATAATTGAAGATTTGCATATTGTGAAGTTAAGCCTGCCACCATACAAAATTTCCAGGGCAGGAACCAGAGAATATGTAGAAATCATAATTTTACTGTGTCCAACCTGCTAGGTTTTGGTATTGGTAATCAATTACTCTTGACAATCATAAGATCCTTGTAAAATTATGAGTATCTTGTTAGTGCTTCTGTAGCCAACAGAAGCAACCATATCAAAGCGAGATGCAGCAAAAGGCTGAGAGCAAAAAACGCTCTATCAGCATTCTCTTTAAAGGTTTTGATTGGCTTTAAATACTGTTGTGGCCAGCTGTTATATTTGAAAATGTAATATGCTAAGCCTATGAGTCAGTTTTCCTTAAATCAGTGTGGTTTATATGTAACTATATTATTGGCTGATGAGAGTGAACAAATCCTTTTTTACAGCCTTACTCAGTAGCTTGCTAATGATTACCTATCTCAGAAGTGATGTTGTAATGTGATTAATGTAATTGAAAAGTATATATGGCAAAAGAAAATGTTCTTTCTTCCAGGTAGAAGGAATATTAATTGAATAGGTAAGGAAACCTGCAGAAGAAGAGAGAACCAGGGTGGATTACCAACAGGTTTCTGAGATGACAACTGCAATTTCACAATTTGAGATAGAATTTGAGGATTGAAGGTTGCATGAATCTGAAACAGTGCTAAAAGACTTGTATGAAACATGGAGGAGTTTGTGGGGGTGTGCGTGTGTATGTGTGTGGAGCAGAGAAGCTCACCTGCATGGAGACCAGTAAGTTGAAGGACAGTTGTGTAAAAGGATGAGCAGAGAAATCTTTCTTTTAAAATCATGTTTAAGCATGCTAGGAAGATTGTGTAGCTGCCTAATTAGGGGAAATCATTGTTACTTTGTTACTGCCTGAAGGAACTAACTGCTGTATCTGTTTGGATGCACAAAAACCTGGTTGCATGAGTGTCCACTCTATCTCTACATGGAAATTCTAATATCTGATACTTTCAGGTGTTGTTAGCATTTAAAAAACATACAGGTCAGGTGGTTGAACTAAACCAGAAAAGTAAAATTCATTTTCACAGCTGTCTTTGCTCGAATCCTTCTAGTGAGCTGACTGGTCTGACTTCCAGGGTCATCTTTAACAGAAGAGCAGGCTGCCTTGTACTGTTTGTCAAGGTGGAAGAATTGCATGCTAAGAAATACACCCTTGTCCACCTCCTCTTTTTCCCCTTGATTCCTGTAGTTGACACTGGATGTTGAGATTTCAGTCTGTGGATTTACCTCGGGACGAGATTTCTGATGGCCCAGAAAAATTCTGTCCCTACAGCCTAGCCTCCCCCAGATGCCCATAGGGCCAGTAAAGCCTGTTCTCTTGGAGAATGCATGCAAGCCCTTATTTAATGGTACATGAGTAGTTCTCTCTGGACCTTTCAACCTTTTAGAGTACTCTCACATCTGCACCATGTGCTGTTGTTGCTTTTTTTTCCTAAGCAGAAGCTTGTTCTGTGTTTTTCTGCTCTGCTTGGAGCAGCAACAAGAGATTTATAACAAAATGGTTTCATTATCATGTTTTTTTCTTTTTTCAGCGTTATCTGGCATTTATTTGAACTTAATAAATTGATCTGTTTCATATCCCAATGCAGAATGGGTGCGGCAGACAACATTTACAAAGGCCGAAGTACCTTTATGGAAGAACTAACAGATACTGCTGAGATAATAAGAAAAGCAACTTCAAGATCGCTAGTAATTTTGGATGAATTGGGAAGAGGAACTAGCACACATGATGGAATCGCTATTGCTTATGCTACACTTGAACATTTTATTAGAGATGTAAGTGTTCAATCTGACACATGCTTGTGAATGCTTTTTCAGCCTGTTCTACGTTAGGCTGACTTTGACATGGTGTGTATTTCCTTGTTGAAATGTGGCACGTCTAAACAAAAGGGTATGGATAAAGGATACCAGTGCTATGCTGCTGTGTATTAAAAAATTATAAAGCCAAACCTTCTTATATGACTATTTCATTGTTGTAGGTGGAGTCACTGACACTGTTTGTCACTCACTATCCCTCGGTTTGTGAGCTAGAGAAGGTGTATCCAGAAAAAGTTGGTAATTACCACATGGCTTTCTTGGTGAATGAGGAAGAAAGTGCTGAACAAAAAGGTACAGTATAAATCCGTCTGAGATTCTGGCACTGTAGGTATAGGCAGAAATTGTAAAATTGTTACAGGAATGTAAACCTCAACATGAAAGTGATACATCCAAACTCACTAGAATATCAGCCTATACACACATTTTGGGGGGCTTGAAAATTAAACAACCATTTGTCTTTGACAGTTAATACAAGGATGACTGAGCTAGGTCAGATAAAAGAACTGGTACCCAGCTTCTCACACTAGCTGAATACAAAGGATTGGGGAGGAGGGATTAGGGATCAAACATATGGCAACTCTTTCTCTAAAAGATCTCACCGTCTGCAAACATTTGCTATTCAGGGGACTTCAAGAGCTAGATGTATTATCTGTTTTTTAGTATCTTCAATAGATTTCTTTTCAACAAGGTTGTCTAGCTTCCTTGTGTATCCATGTATACTTTTAGCATCTTTATCCTACTGTGTCAAGCAGCTCCAAAATTTAACACTGCATTGTGTGAAGAACCACCTCCTCGTTTGTTTTGAAACTCTTTTGAAACAACATATAGCTTCACATGATGGTCCCAGTTCTTGAATTAGAAGAGGCAGAGGAATAATCTCTGTATGCCGTGCCTAATTTTGTAGATTGCTTATCATAATCCCATTCAATTCTGTTCTTTCCAGGCAGAAGAGTTACAACATTTCTTCTTGTCACTGTTGCTCTGAATTAGTATTTTCAGTAAAGTTTGTCAGCTTACTGCTTAGCTCTTTTTCTTGTTTGATACTGAGTGTGTTGAGCAGCTCTGTCTAACTGGTGTGATGATCACCCATTATAGTGGGAACTGACTGTTACTGTTGGTTGCCTGTCTTTTAACCAATTATTTACAAATGCAAAGGCCTTCCTTTTCGATTATGTCTGCTTAATTTTCAGAATAGCATTTGATACAGGACTCTTGTCAAAAGCCTTTTGAAAATCCACATAGAGTTTATCCACTTAATCGGTCTTATTCACGTGGCTTCCAAACTTACAACAGATTTGTGAAGTAGGAATTCCGTCCATACAAACTGCTTTGATTTTTTTTTTGTTGTTGATGTATCAGGTTTAATCAGGTGCTTGACAATTCTGGTCTTACTCTAGTTTTCCTGCTTTGCCTAGTAATGGCCTGTTCCCTAAATCATTGCTAGATTTTTTTTAAGAATTGATATGGTATTTGACATTAACATTCTCCTTAATTTTGTGTTATCTGCTTACATTGTAAACTAATTCGGACAGGGCAGTTTAGTATTTGCCACCACATAATGTGTTTATATACATAATCTGCCACTTTTAAAATTATTTTCGGAGAGTTAGTTTAAAAATTTAGGGTTTGGCTGGAGGGAGACTTCAGCTTTTGTATTATGTTTAATATTAGAAGCAGAGATCCCTGAAATACATGTTAACTTTGATCACAAGTAGTTCAAAGTAATGTTGTGTTTAGGTGAGCACTACCTAGCCGCGCTGATGTTCCCAGTTAAGAGCATCACTCTCCTGAGCATCAGCATGTCCTTTTCTCACAGAGTTCATTAACTGAACTGTTGATCTCTGATACTCTCAGACAACTGAGATGTTATCAACATTCAGTACTTACTATTCCTTAACTATTGTGTCCACAAAACCTTATACTTTGTTTCACTGTTCTGCTTCAGCATTTCTACTTTCAATGTTAGTTGATGTTAACCTTCAGGCCGTAAGTAGTCTTCACTGTTGTGCTAGTGGAAGCACAATAGGTGTAGTACCACAGCTTGCGAGCAACAACACATCTTTTCCTTGCTCTGCCTGTATCTTTAGCTCCTCTTGTCCTAACATTTCAATGGTTTTATTTAAGGTGAATTTTATGGCATGTTTTTTTCCAGTCTTTGACTTGGATCACTCAGATCACATCAGCTTGAGTCGTCAGCATTTATGGAAATCGCCATTGTTTCCAAAAACCTGCATTTTTAAGACAGAAGAATGAATGGCAGTGAATGATGCCATAGTTTTTCTGCTCTTTACACAAGGCCTGGATTGTGCAGAAATCCAACAAGGACGTTTAAAGAGGAAAAGGAAGGAGTCATCAGATTTATAATGATGGGTCTTGTGTTTCCATCTTATTGTTGTGGAGTAGAAAGAAGTAGCAGAAGATCCACCATCCTCACCTTTGTTTTTTCCTAAGCATTTTCTATAGCTCCTAGCCTCCTGGTAGGCAGCAAACTTTTTGTTGTGCTGTAGTTACAAACTTCTTGACTGCAGGGTTACTGACACTTCCGTTATTCTGTCATTGCTTACCAGACGTGAGATGAAGTATCACCGTTACAGCATAACTAATCAATCTGATATACAAAGATTCTAAGTTTTACACACACATGCAAACAGGTCTGTTTAATAAGACAGCAGGTGAAAGTATATTAAAGATTTTTTTTTCAGTCTCACAGTGGGTAGGTAGAATGTATGGTCTCAAGGAAATGTTTTTCTTTTCAATTTCTTCAATGGAATAAATAATGCAGAAAGCATGAATGATAATGAGACCACAGTCTTTACCATTTCAGTCTTTGGTCTACTACAATTTATTAACATAATAGAAGAGGTTTTGATTTTGATTTTCATTTTTTTAGGGTCTGAAGATGAAGAGAATCCTGAATTTATCACTTTTCTTTATCAAATAACTAAAGGTGTCTCTGCAAGGAGTTATGGGCTAAATGTTGCCAAACTGGCAGATATTCCTGAAGAAGTCTTGAAGAAGGCAGCTCACAAATCAAAGGAGTTGGAGACAATAGTGAATATGAAAAGGTCAGAAAAATTGTGATTTTTTTTATTTCTATTTTTTCCTAATGAAACTTCAGCTATGAATTGAAAAGTATTTCACACAATGCGCAATAAAAACAACAGTAAGAGCTACTTCAGATATCCTCATACCCTTCAGGGAAGAGACAGTGAAAAAAACTTTGAAAAACAAATTTAGGAAATTGTGCTATCCATTTCAATCAAAGCTATAGATTTTATAGTTAGCTATTATGTCAAAGGTTAATTGCTGCCCTATGAAACAAGGTTGGAAAAAACTAAATGCACATTGAGCTAACATTAGGAATAAACTTTTTTTATTTTCTTATGGCAAATACTAGCAAATTTATTATTTCACGTATGTATTTTCACTTTCAGGAAGAAGAATTTGAAAGATAACAGTCCTCTAATACCTACTTTTGTTCTCACCCGTGATAGTGAAAATATTAATAGATTTAATTTAGAAAGTATGTTATTCTCTTTGGAACTTGAAATTGTATTTACATACTATAGAAGGGAATGCAGATATTCTTCTTCTGGTTTTATTTTAAAAATAAATATTTATAATGTATTTTGTTTGCACCCCAAACACAAAAAATTTTACTGAAAGTCTGGGAATTTTAATATTTTTCTGATAACCAGTTTTCATTTGGGGGCATATGTACTTTATATATTAGACTAGTTATGAAAATTCCCATGTATATCAGATAGCACCATCTTTATAAAACCTGTAACATTATGTACACAATTTAGGTAGAAATATGTGCTAGTATTCATATTCATTTCTACTGATTTTTTTTTTGTTGTTATTTTCAGTGGCACTCATATCACCAAAATTCAAATAGCCCTTTAGGAATATAATAAATCAAGATCTTTGTTGCCTAATGGCCACAACTAATTCTGACAGAATAATTTCACATGAGAAAATTTAAAGTACTGATTATTTATAGGTGCAAGCATTTCTTTGGAAACTTAACAGTGCTTAGCACTTAATGCCAGTTTTTATCCTCTTTTAAGAAAGCAAAAGAAAAACATTCTGTTGAAGATAAATGACAGTATTTGGGAAAAATAATGTGGTAGCTTATGTTAATTGGAAATAACAGTCCATAATTGACAAAGGTAAAACAACAAATTACCAGCAATGTCTTAACTCTGTTGTTATAGGATGGTTCTAAAATCAAGAAAAAAATTGTTGTTCTGAAAGGTGACAGCATGAGCTGGAAGGCCAGAGTTACTGTGTAATAAAATTAAGATGTGAAATAATATATTGTGTCCCTTTGGTTTGTTTTCCTTTGTTCTATGAAAGTCATGCTAACATATTACTTGGACAGGGCACAGATAGAGTTCTAGCATGTCTCTATTGCCAAAAAGAGAGGTAATTGCATACAAAACCTATGAGAAGTGAAAATAGTATGTGATGATCTTGTTAGAAGACTGATTGACAGTGCCCATAGAGGGGTAGAGTGAGGGTTGACTGGGCAGTCTTAATTATGGGACTTCATTGTGTCCCATTTATCAGCTTTTAAATACGTCAGCTACCATCTGTATTTTAGCTTTTGGTATGTAATTTTCTTGTATTCTTAGACTGAAGAAGAACAAATACTTAATCTAAAGCTGTGATGAGTCGTTTTATCCTGACTTATCACTAAGGCTGGAAGCCCCAGAAAGGCACA
>VZSZ01001710.1:0-31693 GCA_013398815.1 Ibidorhyncha struthersii | reverse complement strand
ACAGGCCAGGTCAGGAGTCTGATCCAGCTGAAAAGTCATTCTTTCTCCAATTGATATCACACAAGTTCAGTTTCCTGATGTTACATGTGAACAGACGTTACTACCTGAAGAAGGAAAGGGTGGGAGTGAGGAGGTCCTTGATTCTGGCGGGAGTTGGTAAAGGTGTCCTTGAGACTGCAGCCCTGCCTGCCAGAGCAGCCTTCACCTTCAGAAGTTTCACACTTTTGCCTCCCCTTTTCATGAGAGACAGTGCTATGTAGGGGGTCGGAGAGAAGGGACATTCCTCACACAACCTCTGCTAATTCATCCGGTTTGACCTGTACCATGTTATTCCTTCATTGTAAACCTGCTGCATGCACTTTGGAGGGGACCTTCATGCATCTATATAAACCTGGAGCTCAAGTCAGTGAAAAACAAAAAAAAATGTCAAATGCATCTGATGATTTCACAGTGCATAGATTATTTTATTATGTAATTCTTAATTTTTCCAGTTCTCTGGTGTGCGTCATTACAGAAATATTTTTTTTTTTGTATATTCCTGTTTATTTTCACTTATTGCCGTGATGTGATCTAAATGTCAAAGTAGTATTCTATACCTTCTCCCCAAAAGGGACATTAACAATTTAAAAAATGCCTACGGTATATCTGTGGTAGGAAATAAAAGATTATTATGATCCTGGGAATCAAACTCAGACCTATTCATAGCAGTATACTTGTGCTGTCACAATACCCACAGGCCAGCTGCCTTGTCTTATTTTTTTTAAATCACTTTCATATTATTTAAGAAAATCCACTGGGTAATTCCATCCAGTCCTGACATCTTTGTCGTCAGGAATGTGTGTTAACCCATTTTAAATGTCTTGTTGTTATTTGTCACAGCTCTTATGAGTCCTTCTTAAATCAAAAAATATTAAAAAGAAAATAGGATGATTCTACCAGCGCAAATTTGTATGAACTGAATACTGAAAATTAAACAGTGCAAACTACAATACTATTTATTTCCTTTAATAGTTTACTTTTGCTTGGTGTTTTATTTCATCTTGTCAATGCTTCCGGTACTGTAAGTTTGTTATAAAATTAAAATGTTGACTGTCCTAGAGCTGGAATGCTTATATTGGAAAATCTAACAGATGTTTAAAAGTCACATAACATTTTGGCCTATGCAAACTGCTATTTTTGATTATTTATAAATTTTGCAGATGACTGTTGGGCTTTTAAGGTTTGATGTACTTAATTTAAAACTGTGTACATATTTTGATTGATTTTTCTTTCCCCCCCCCCCTCCAGAAAGAAGCTTAAGTCCTTTGCTGAAGTATGGAAGATAAATGATTCTCAGGAACTAGAAAAATGGAAAAGTATATGTGAACCTGAAGATGAAAGAAAAGACAGTTTTTAATCCTCAAATCATGATTGAAGATCAAAAATATTGGAGATGCAAAATCTAGGTCTGGAGTCTAATAGACTCTATCAGGGTGTAGTTCTAGATGCATTAAGTGGAGTTTTCTGCCTTTTGAGAGATAAGAGATGCTGCATTGTGATATGATGCCCCACATCCACTTCCCGATTGCGTGTCATTTTCTCACTCTGCATTCCTTCCCAGGAGTGGCTTCCCTCCTTTTCCTTAATTGCAAAAAGGCTACTGGCACTGGATTTAGTTTATAATGTGTTTTGAAAACATGAAAAATTACGTTGGTAAATTATTAGGTAAATCTTTTATAAATAAAAAAATGTCTTTTATCTTTATTGTACCTCATTTTCTAAAGAAATACTTCTCTGCGTTGGGAAAATGTAACTGAGTTGACTATGCTATACTGCTGTGCGATTGGTAAGAATGAATACCATAAAGAGACTTTTTTTGTTCTAGTATTAATGCATTAAAATTCACTAGGTTTGTAGAGCACCCCCTAAATTTTTTGTGCACAATGAATTTAAGCAAGTGTATGTTATGGGACTGGAGTTTTGTTTCTGCTGATGAGATTGATGATGTTGCAACAAGTAGTTTTTGGAGCAGCGGCACAACACATGCATTGGTTGTGTTTTGTTTTCCCTCTTCTCCATTCTCATGGGTGCCTCCTTTTTCAGCTTCAGCTTTTCTCCTGATCTTGGCCCTCTCTTGCAGGGTCTGAAGAAATACTCTAAATAATGTTGGAGTGTCGTAAGATGAGGTGAAAGAGGCAATTCAAACTATGCAACTGGCATCCCCAGTGCTCTGTCAAATGCATGCTAAAACTGGGAAAAACAGAAATGTTTTTAAATTTTTTTATTTGCAGTTATCAAGCCCAAATTTCAAATGGGAATGTGATACCAAATTGGTTTTCCTTTATAAACATAACCAGGTGAAATACCTTGCTATGAAAATGGACGGTGTTGTTTGCATACTTAAACCTTGGCAAATAGTTTGTTCTATTTAAAAAAATATTTTATTAAGTGGCAAAAAGTGAAATAAAATATCATCTTGATTTTGCTATAAAGAAAAGAATAAAATGAGGTTTTGTTATCTTTGAGACAGCTGAACCTTTCTAATTTTTTCAGTAAATGAGGGATTTTTTTGTACCAAATAATACATGTCAGATGAGTATGAAATAATGTTATTGCAGGTGATTGAATTAGCCTTTCCAATATAAAGAACTTTGTGCAGAAAAGGGTGTAATTTTTTTAGCTGTGATAAACAATTGCTAACCTTCACCAAAGACTTTTTTCCAGGCTCTTCAGATGACAAAGCATCATTCGAACAAATAGTTTGTCTGCTACTCAAATAGCAACGATCAATATGAGCATCTCCTTCCAGAGTGTGCAGTATATTTATCTAAACTGGGAGAGCTGAACAAGAAAACTAGTCTTTCAAGGTGTGGTTACACATGTGTGTTTATCTATGCCACACATTGTGAAGCACAGTGTATGTTAATTCTCCATCATCAATGCACATAGATGCAGTGCATTGGATCTAAGGACCTCTGACCATAGTCTTCAAAGAGAATAAATGAGCCATTACTAAATTCCCGTATGTGCTAAATGTGCTTTTAGTGAGACTCTCTTTGCCCTCAAGGGAGCAATCAGACTATGCTCTGACAAGAAAAAAACACCTCGATTCAGTCTGAAAAAAATGAAGAAATACAATTAAGAATGGGGAAATGGGCACAGTATTACTGGCCTGCTCACACTATCAAATGCAAAGCAATTACAGCAGGCTTTTCTCTTAATGTCTGTGATCATGTTGGAAATAACGTTTGATTTTAGCCCTGCTCAGTTCAACAATGGAGGTTATCTTTCTATCCTGATAAGGTTTCTTCTAGGTATGCAAGCTAATTATTAAAGCTACTGTTTTAGTTACTGCTGATTATAATAATTCCTAGCAGATATGCAAAAAGTTATGACTGTTTGAGAATGTACTCAATGTACTTGAGAATGCAAGGAGATGCATAGTGTTATGAGATGTGTTCACTGCTGGTTTTAAGGATGCATTTGTCATGAACCACATAGTACAGCACAGATTTATCTAGACCTTGTTCTGCTGACATGGAGCAACCATGCTCATTAGCAAAGTGAGCACCATGTGAGGGTGATCGCTCCGGAATGTGACCGAGTTCAGAGCTCATTTGGGTGTGTTTGTGGAGCATGAGATCAGACGTAGTCTAGACCGGCAACCAGACAGACATTTCTTGGCCTTTGGTAGCACAGAGTGCAAGAGGGATATAAAGAAACAAAGACTTGCTGGAAAACATTAATTTTGTAGGAAGTTTTTTTTTTCTTCATTTCTTTTGCTGTGGTAATTTGGGACTTCTGTGTCTGTCATAGCAGGAGTCCTTCTAAGAGACAGAGAAGATGCACTCATGTTTTCCTTTTCCTTTTTTTTTTTCCCCCCTTCTTTTCTTTTAAATTCCAGCACACTAAGCTTCATCTTCAAGATAATTTGAAGTACAGTTTTGGTAGCGGTATGAACTTGGAGATATGCCCCATTTTTAAACCAGAGTAATAAAATTTTGTCTGTGTGCTGAGTCAGCAATTTTGGTCCTGTGTACTGATGGCTATAAGGTTAAAGAGTGACACAGACTTAGACGGTCCTTGGTTATAGTGGGAATTCACGCTAGTCTTGGGTTTGCCTTCAAGAAAGGAATGTCTAAGTGTTAATATTTTTGGAAACCTGCATAGAGTATTGGCTCCTACTGCCTGTGCCAGCATGTTATTGACATCGTTAAAATTTAATATTGATTTGAAAAATACAGCCTTGTAGTATACATACAGGTGCAGTCTTCTTGAAAGACTTCTGCACTTTACAGCTTTTATAAATTTTTTTTAAAGATGGTATTTATCACTTCCTTAAGCTTTTTCATTGTTCTCTCTTCCCTGCTCTTAACATAAGTATTTTAATGCCTTTGTGCATCTTGTCTTGAATGTGTTGCCTTTAGAAATCACAGTGCCACAGGTTAGCAACAAAAACTGGTAGACCATTTTGATGGAAGAGAAGAGGAGGATTGGATACACTGTCACTGCCTTTTTGTATTTGGTTATATAAGAATGTTATTATAGAACACACAAAGTAAAATACATTACCAGTAGCAATTACCTTTCTTGCTGGCATACAACATCTTTCACTGAAATAATTCTCAGGAGGATTTTTCTTTGTATTACACAGTTTTCTAGAAGTATTTATAGAAATGACATGAATTTACCTACCACATAAGTTTATAACATGTATAAATGAATTTAAAGATCACTGAAATGTCAGCTGAGTCAGGTATTGCAATAAGACGGTTCACTGCAAAGAAAGTAACGTTTATTTATTGAAATCTGTTGGAAAGTAAATTATCCAAATATTTCTACTGTATGTAAAATTTAGTGAGAATTTAATTCAATTACTTTAACTTGTCAGTAGTTCTGATATATATGCATGTTTCATAGGGAAATAAAGGTTTGGTAGATGGCATTGCACTAAGAGAAGTAAGCCCTGTTCCAGAATCTGGATCACACTTCAGAATGGTCATTGGAGGGCCTCCTCCCCCAGTCTCACCTCAGGTGGCCATTGCAATCTCCTCCAAAATCCTGGCACCAGTACCACAAGCCTTGGACAGCAATCTGAAAAGCAAGTGTGAGCTGCCTGTCTCTTTTCCCCCTTTCAGATTTTAGAGCATATGAATGCAGTGGATGGTTCTCATCACCTTTTAATTGTTCCTAAACACAAAGGCCATAGCAAGCTGAAATTTACCATCTTGGCATAATTTTCCCATCTGTTTTCAAAGCTTTCCTCCATCTCCCTGCAAAATCTCTGGCAATCAAATCCAGATCAAATGTTTGTTAAATCTGAATTCAGTTCTGGGGGACAAATGTGCAGTCTGGTGATCTAAATCAGGCATTTTAAAAAAGCATAGAGCCGGAGCCCAAGAAGGGATTTACAGCTGAAGAAGGATGAATTCAGGATTCAAAATCCATCTGGTAGGTAAACATGGGATTCAGTTCTGAGACCACTTGGGTCTTTGACCTGTGTCAGTCCAGTGCTGTGACAGAGCCATAGTATGGTTAGAGTTGGAAGGGACCTTAAAGATCAGCTAGTTCCAACCCCCTGCCATGGGCAGGGACACCTCCCACTAGACCAGGTTGCTCCAAGCCCCATCCAGCCTGGCCTTGGACACCTCCAGGGATGGGGCAGCCACAGCTTCTCTGGGCAACCTGAGACAGTGCCTCGCCAGCCTCACAATAAAGAATTTCTTCCTAATATCTTAATATAAATCTCCCCCCTTTCAGTTTAAAACCGTTACCCCTCATCCTATCACTACACTCCCTGATCAAGAGTCCCTCCCCAGCTTTCCTGTAGCCCTTTCAGGTACTGGAAGGAACTATATGGTCTCCCTCGAGCCTTCTCTTCTCCAGGTTGAACCACTGCAACTCTCAGCCTGTCCTCATAGCAGAGGCACTCCAGCCCTCAGAGCATCTTTGTGGCTCTTCTCTGGACCCGCTCCAACAGGTCCATGTCCTTGGGCTGAGTACTCCAGAACTGGGTTGCAGTACCACAGGTGGGGTCTCATGAGAGCAGAGTAGAGGGGGAGAATCACCTCACTCGACTTGCTGGCCACACTGCTTTTGCTGCAGCCCAGGGTGTAGTTGGCTTTCTGGGCTGTGCTGTTGAGTGTTCTTGTTTTGTAGCTCCATAGATGGGAAGCCCTGGATTTGCCCAGGTTGGTAGAGTCCTGTACTAAAAATACTCTCGCCAAAATTACAGAACTCAACCTACCTTAACAATGCTACATTTACCATTGTACATGGCTAAGGACATTTAGTGTGGAAATCCTCCCCTTGCTTGAAATGGTAGATCAGTTCCTTCTTCTTCAGCTACAGATGCACAAGCTTGATGACTTCCTTAATTAGATTATAGATTTTTCTCCTTGCCTAGCCAAGTGACAAGTAGAAAGCAAAGGATGTTTTTGTAATTTCTTAAAAATCTTAAAAAACAATTTCTGAAACAGTCATCTTGTTTTGTAAGATGTGAATCCTTGCAGGCCATGCTATTAACTGTGAAATGGTGTATTTGAGACTAAACTGGTTTAAGTAATAAGTGAGCTGTAGAGAAAAGCAGTACAGTACCTAATACTGTTGAGGGGAAACAAAGTGTGAACAAAATAAAGCCAGGTATAGAAATATAAGAATAATTACCTGTTCTAAGAACCATGGCATTAGGAAACACGATGGTTTCCTCCTATGTGGTATCAGGATTTGTGAAAGAGCAAGCAGGCACTGGGTTGATAATCTTGGCTACACCCTTGCTAGCCAGCAGGTGTAGCATGTAAGGTTAAGACAGTTTGCCTGAGGCTAAATTCTGCAGTGAGCGCTTGCGCTGTTGCCCTGGATGTCCAGCACTCAGTCTACATACAGTATCTTTCCTTCAGAGGTGTGACCAAGAGCATCTTGCGAGAGCAGTCACAGGGAGGTGGAGGTGATGCCTGGTCATGGGGCTCATGTCGTTGCAACCACAGCATGTGGAGGATGAACTAAGTCTAGGGCAGGAAGCAGTGCTGCTTTTTTCAATGGTAGCCTTTCATCAGTTGGTACTTACTAGCCAACGTGTGAGTCCATTTTGTCACCTCCCTTGCTCGCTGCGCTGTGAGGGAGGGCAGGGAAGTAAGTTTGATGGCCCTTCTCCACGCACAACTGGTGTTTTCATCACTCAGGAGGGAGAAAGAATTCTTGCCCCATCCTCAGCCCTGCACAGTGTTAGCAGAGAGCAAAGTTTAGCCCTGAAATACAGAAATTAGCCAGTCTTTTAAATACATAAATGTAAAATAATTTTCATTAAGAAGCATAGTTTTCAAATGTTATGTTCTCTTGAACTTGCAAGGAATCTGTAATAGCATTTTGACTGCGCTCCAAATGTTTGCTTGTAAGTATTATACCTGAAAAAATACTTTTAATATAAGGTGATTTTTATTTAAAATACTGGTAGCTGCACCTAGTAATAATAATGAAAAATACTTACAATTTTCATGGATTTTTAACCTTTTTTTCCTCTTTTTTTTTAAGCAGTCAGTTTTTATGACTTTACAATATGCTATAAGAAAAAGGGGGATTCCTGGAAAAGAAGGTATCAGAAAACACAATACACAGCTAATTTTAAACACACAATCTGTAATAAGGAAGTAGAAATCAATGTTGCTTTTTACTTATAATAATCCAAATATCTAGGGTGACTTAAAACTCAGTGTCCTGAATACTGGGAAGATTACTAGGTATAATTATCTCACTCTTATGTAACACAAAATAGAAGTTTCAATCAAGTACTGAGCTTTTTCCTTCTGCCTACATATTGAAATATTTCTCTTTGCATATTCCTCTCTGCATAAAGCATTAGAAATTGACTATCATCTTAGAGCATTTCAGAATATCTCATGTATTGTATGAGCACATATTTATAGTTCTCCTTCAGAAGAGGGGAAAAAAAATTGCAGCGCCATGATGCTAATCACTAGAGGCAAGCATCACTGAACTTATCATGCGGGACCTCCTTTTGCTGGAAGGTTTGTCAGGGTGGTGGACTGGTGGTTGCCTTTACATGGCTGTGCAGGACCATCTCCCTCAACCTCCCCCAGGGCTATGGTCCTCTGGCCGGACCACATCACTCACAGGAGGAGAGGGAGAGCCAGGGGGAAATCGCTGTCCCTCCCTGGACATCAGCACGGTGAGCCTGCGGGATGCAGCGGGGCAGAGGGACCAGGCTTGCACCCTCGGAGGGTTGGGTTGTTTAGTCAGCTGAGATTCCCACTGCCGGGGAGGAAGGGAGAGGGGAAAGGTCTATTCTCTGGTTAGATGGAGTTGATCCACCACAGGGGACAAAACCGCAGATGGGATACACAGGGCAAATATTTGTTTTGCAATGAGAAGGCTAAAGATTGTTCCTTAGATCTCTGCTTGAATGTGCTAACTTAGGCAGCTTGTCAGCCCCCCTGTGTGCCTGAAACATCTTGTTCACAGTCACTGGAAAAACAAGTGCTTCAGTGAGAGCAATCAAAGTGGGGAGGGGGGGGATACTTAAGGAGAAGGCCTCGAAACAGCATCTTTGTCTTGCTTTAAGTCAGCCTACCCACGAAGTGCATCACCAGGGAGTGGCAAGACTTGAAATTTGGAATTTTTTCAAAACTGATCTCAAACTGAGTAAGTTTTAATAATGCTAAGCCCACAACACCAAGGTACACTGAGCTGGCTTTCCTGTGCAGTCCAAGACTGTCACGTTGCAAGCAGCGTGGTGTCCAGTGAGACCACCCTCTTCCCAGCTGGTTGGTATCTGTGGTGTGTTTATATTCTTCTTGGTTATGTTTTATGCAGACCTCAAGTTAATATCATTTCTTTGTGGCTCGCTGTGAAAGTATTTCTGTATAAAGTGAAATACTGTGCTGTATTTGCAGTACTTTACTTAGGCAAGGACTATATTAATGCAATAAGTAGTTATATTAAATGACCTGATCTTCTATGCAAGTTTTCTACTCTTAATAGCTTCCACAGAGGAAAAGAAAACTTTGCTAATCCTTTAATTAAATTTGCAAACTAAAGCTGTGTAAGCCTTTCACACTTATTTTTTGAGAAGTAATTAAGTCTTAAAAGTAAGCTCAAGCCTGTGGCCAGTGATACGTTTAGTCTGACATTGTGTTACATCCCACAAGCCAGCTGTAGCTTTCCTTATCCCTCTGTCCCCAGCAATAGGAAAAAAATCTCCACCTGTTTCCCAAGTGATGTGCAGCGTGGAGATAGCATGTATGCGGCTGTGTGCATGGCACTCAGATGTTATCCGTTCCCACAGAGTTTCATACCGGAGTGTCTTAATTCCCCTGTGGATCTCTCCAAGGCACCTTTTCATCATAACATTCTCTCTACCATCACTGCCTGATTTCCTCGGAGCATAGCTTTACTCCCCTTTACAACAGTTCTAACAGGCTTCGTAGTCTGTTCCTCATATCCACCACTTGTTTCTCAGCAGGTATGTGCTACAACCATCTCATCTATCATTGCCTGTAATTTTGCCTCCTCCTGATAAGGGTTGAGGGTGTTCAACAAACAATTAAACACACCCTTAATCCTAAATTTAAACTTTCCTCTATGCACCTTGCAACTAATCCATTCTCCGTCCAGTAAGCAACTGCAGGCATTTCAGTGGAGGTTACAACAGTGCTCTGGATTTTGTATTCCCAACCCTTTAATGTAAAAACGTTTCAGTGCTTTCCTTCATTGTGCTGTTGTTTAGGCCAGCGTGTTCTGCAGTCTCTTGTCTTCCCCAGTTTCTGTAAAGACCTGTCCACACGCCTCATAATCAGATGCAGGATTGATGAGACCCGTCACACAGTAAACAAGCTGTTTGGCTGCAAGGATCTTTTCCCTGCAGACTGGAAAATGCTGGACCACACGTGTGTTTCCCTCTTGCCAGGGTGAGTTTACTGCTATCTGCAGTTTCTTAGCAGATCCTCAGTTCTAAAAGTTTAATCTTCAGGGCACCTTAGAAAGCTTCAGAGGGACTTCAGCGAGAGTCGATTTAGATTCTAGGTTAGAAATTGCTTTGTTATTTCCCTTGTGTTTCACAAAAACTCAGCTAGCAATGTCTGTATAGCTTTGTTTTTAACTTACATATTTAATCATTTCTTCTTTCTGTATTTTTGAAATGTAGGTGAGAGAATGATAAAGAGAGGCATTTTGACTCTTCCTACGCCTTTACACAGTAATCCTTTAATACTTTGCTTATCATCATGGTATTGGAATAAAGGAATATCTGCAATTATATTTTCAAGTCTCAGCCTCACTTGATTTCTCAGTTTTAGATCCACTAAGTTTTGAGGCACGTTGATAGGAAGTGGCCCAGTGCTGTACATCAGTTTCCCTTAGTCTGCTTCACAGATCTCTGTGATCGCTATTAAGCATTTAAAGATATTTGCCTTTCATTTCCTGTCCCATTATCTTTTTGCATCATAGATGGCTGGTTTGTCAAGCACTTATTGAAGGAAGATTATTATTATTTTTTTAATTGTTGCTGCTTTTAAACCCTCACCAGCTTCCTATAACAAACCTCACAGTGAAGCTGTCTGTTAACATGCAAACGTAGTTGCCCACTGTTACAGCGGGAATCGGCTAGACAACGGGAAGCACAGTGCTGCAGTGAAAAAGGAGCAAAGAAACTTTGAAGGTGACTGAGCACACCAATACTGAGCATTATTGGACAGGGAACCTGCTCCTACAGAGCTTTCTGTTTAGCGGTGGGCAGGTGAGCACTTCGCTAAGCTTGGACACAGCCATGGTCTTGGAGAGGAGGAGGCGGCTGTGGTAGCGATGTGTAATGCAAATCCACAAGTTTGCTAAAACCCCATGTTTCCCGTAGGAGATTTACACTGGCTTTATGTGTAATTCATTCCATGTAGGAGATAACGTTTTCCCCAGTTAAGACCACATATCCTGATAAAAGATTTATGTATTGTATTTATACTGGGTTTGCAAGTGAGGAAATGATTGCTTATTAAAGGGCCCAAGGCGATATAACCTTTTCTTTGCTGGTGATGTGAGGCAGGAGTGTCAGAATAGTTTATAATGTTCCAAAGAGGGAGAGGAGATGAATTATTTGCAAGAACAAATACTGGTCCTGCACCAGTGCCAAAGTGGTCTTGTCACAGGTTAAGAGCTAAACAGTGTATGTGATGGTGGGTGCTTGCGCTAGAGGTTTACAGGCTATTGCAAACAAAGTTATTGACATGCTTAAGCTGCATGGAAAAGTGCACTTTTTATTGCCTGAGTCCATTTTATACATGCCTTTTTACTGTCCCAAGACACGTACTATAACTGACTTCAGCTTTGGTCAATGTTACACTTACGAAGAAACTGATACCTAGGTAAGAGTTCATACTGCTTTGGTGTTTACAGTTTTGTGACTGGAAGCAATTCCCCTGAAGTAAATGGGATTATAAATGAACTGAGGATAGAATTGCCTTTAAGGAAGATAAATTTTCAAGAAGTGCCACCAGAGCCATGAAAACAGCGTATTTGTGTTGTATCTCTGCCTTGCAGATGAGGTTGGGCAGTGTCAGCCTAGGTCAATGTTCTGATGCTCATTCATGCATCGTAGATGAGCTGCTATAACTTATGGCCTCTGTGGTGGTCTCCCACCGCTACAGAAGTACGTGTGAGCCTACTTTTACTCTGGATGTACTATGGACAAGAGATGGATACAATCATAGCATCTCTCATGTCTTCCTTACAGCTTCCTCTTTCAAGCCTCAAGTATTTTTTAAACTTATTGGCCAGTTTCAACCTGTATCTCAAAGACGTGCTCCTCAACAGTGCACAAGAAAGCTTGGTAGCTGGGCAGAGAAGACACAAATGAGTCCAAAAGACCAGCCGGGGTCTTTTGACCTGGCAGTCATTGAGCCCTTCTCCTCTTGTGAGGCTGCAATCAGTGAACCCGCCAACACGTGCAGGAGTTGCTCTTGTGAAACCAGGTTATTTGTGCATGCAAATGCCTCCACCAGGCAAGAGGGAGATGGCTGTCATGGGCAGGGTGTTTGGGAACACGGTCAGGAGGCTGGAGGAAGGAAGGCTCTGCTCTTTACATTGTTGACTGGATGACGTTAGAAATCTTTCCTTGAGGCATAACTGTGTTGTCAGATGACAAAAGTTTGTATAAGCCAATTCAGTGTATTATTCATATATATACATACATACATGTATACATTCTGAAAGTCATGTTCTCACCTCTTAGAAGTAATTTTTTTGAATATACACTGTTCTAATTAAATTTATATTCTTTCTATATGCAACCATTTAAAAATTCCCATTGGATTTCCTAACACTGCAAATACTGTAGCGTGTGTGAGTTTGGTCCAATTTTTTTTTTAATGACAAATGACATGCCACAGTATTGGCAGATGTAGAGGGCATGAGTCAGCTACCCGAACACAGACAATTAATGCTATTTGAAATGCTGTGGGATAGCTGAGACATCCTCATGCAGCTGGAAGATGTGACAGCATACAGGGAGGACCCAAGCTCCTCTGGTGTGGGTCTTGCCCTGGGGCATTTCAGAGAGGTTGGCAATGCTATGGTTGTGCATGTTTGGGCAAGTCAAACCCAAAGAGACAGCAGCAAAATGCTAGTTTGCCTAAGCATTTCCCCGGTTATGTTTGCAGCTTGTTTCATTGGGCAGCTCATCACTGCGTAGGCACCTTGCTGCAGTGTTGATGTGCCAAGTCTCCTTTTACTCATCTTTGACAATCTACCTCTAACCCACCTCAGATGACTGCACCAGAATATTGGTATGTTGGGTCACAACCATTCACATGCAAAGGACCACTCACAAAAAGTTTTAAGATTAACTTCCAATACCGTCGCTATCATGGTTCACTTGTGTTTCAAAAAGTAGACACTTGCGTGAAAAAGTGTTGAACTAGATTATACTGCACTGATGGATTTATTTATGCAGTAAAATTCATACTCAGTCCCCAAGACCTATAAGTTTTGTTTCAGTGTTGTGACATGTCACAGCAGCCAGAGGCAGCAAGGATTTAGTCATCTGTGCTTCTCAAGTCCATTCCAGGAAGAGCGCAAGGCTGAAGAGTCCTTTCACTCTCAAGAGACCTCCATGTGTGCAAACTTTCTACTGCAGTAGCTTTGTCCCTGCCTCTCTCAGCTGCTAAGTAGCTTCAGTACATGGCACATCGATGTATAACATTTTTGAGCACTGCTGCTTGGTTTAAGCTGTGTCATGGACAATATCCACTCCTTGGCTTTAGAGGCCCAAGATCCCTACCGCTTCTTGAACACGACCAACAATAATTCCAACTGAGAGACGGCTTGTCTATTTTGATTGTTGCCAAGGCTGCCTTTTTTTTTTTTCACATCCCATTCACCAGGAATTCATATTGCACTATAAACAAAATATAGCTCAAGGATTTTTTTTTTATTCTGAGTGGTAAGCAGCCTGTTGCTATGTACAAAATGAAAGCTTTTAAGCGGACACTTTGTTATGACCTTCACAGAAAACACAAAACTAATGTACCTAACTCTCAGCTGAGGATTGTTTATGTGCTGCAGCAGTTTACTGTTCACAGAAGCCTTCACCTCGTGCATAAATAGTAGGTAGCAGTCTGTCAGTCATCTACTTTAAGAGTAGATATTGTTTGGATAGCATTGGCAGCAATTTCATATTTGTGCAAACTTGTCAGGGTAAATCTCTCCTAGGTGCACAGAATAAGTATTTTAAACATTCATGTAAGCAATAGCATTATCAACTGTTTAGAGACAAGAACTGGAGTTTTCCATCAGAAATCTAGATTCTCTTCCCAGGATTGCTCTTCACTGCTCATTCATCTTGGCTTCATCTCCTCCTTCTACAGAAAGGGAAACAGTGCAGGTCTAATTCAGGGTGGCAATGCAACGAATGTTTAGTATATGCTTCCTTGTGACATGACTTGTGAAGTGGAAAGAAGCAGCTTCTAAAGACAGTAGTATGCATAGATAGAGGTTAATTATTTTCAGCTGAGAGCTAGCTTACATAAAAGCATGCTATACCAAAGAATACTTTGCATTTTTATCTCTTGTCTAATTTTTTCACATCACTTTTTGTGTACTGAATGATAAAAAACTGGGACAAGATTCCCATGCCAAAGCATGGGTTTAGGCCAAAGAGGCCCCCTTTGCACAAAGGCCAGGACGCGGGAGGAGAAAGCGTCCAAACATGCTCCTTTGGTGTCTGCTCTTCCGTGCATATGTTACCTTCTCCAGTGTAACATTTTTCCAGCGAGTGCAACAACTCAGTGTGCTTTGCCCACTCTAACAGTCAGGAGGACCAACAAACTTCTACAAAAGGTTGTTCTCCAGAACCAGTCACACACTGGGGACAAGATATGTGGCGTCTTAGAAGAAACTTCAAGTCATATTGCCTGCCTTTAAGTTCTGTCTCTTCAGTCTCTTTTTAAATTTGTTTCAAGTGAATACTGAGGACTATAAAAGAGTGGGGCAGTCGGGGGAGCATGGATAGCCATGACTGGCACAGGCAAGTCCCAAATTCTTCCCTCAGGCTGGTTCTACCAATGGGTCAGGATTCTCCCCATGGTGCAGAGCTTTTGACTGGAGTCGATAATACGCAGCAAGTAATTTTTGTGCCAGCAGAAATGCATGAACATAGACAAAAGAATGTAGGAAGAAAACCTGGACTGCGTGAGACTTGAAACCAGTTGTCCTGTTGAAACACAGTCATGGGCTTGGTTTGGTCCCACTGAGAAGGTGAGGTGGGACTGGCTGATCTCACTATTCCTGCTGAAGCATCTTCCCTGGTATCGGCTGGTATGTTGCCCACCTGAGCACAGCTTGTTTACTTTCCTGCTAAGCCATGTTCTAGCTTATTTACTTGCAATGAAAGTTGAGATTTAATCATCATTCATATCCAAGAGCTCCTAAGTGGCACAGTGGCTGCTTTGCTCCTGTCACAGCTGGAGAACTGGTGCTTAAGCAGGACCCAAGGCAAAGTTCTGGTTGCTCTGGGAGGTGGATCAGGGCAGCCCTGTATCATGCAGTGACGGGGAAAGAAGGAATTCAGAGTACTGCTTAAAGAATCCTGCAGACATCCACGTTTGCTCTACAGCAGCTCTGTAGCGCTGGAGAGAAGTTAATATTAAACTCATTATCTCATTGCTTTACATGAGGAAAAAAGTCCTGTTGTTTACAGATAAGAATAAGGATACTTTGTTAGGTTTCTAATTTGCATAATTAGAGGTATGGTCTATTTTGTTCCTAGTAAACTTGAGAGCCTTGCTCTTATTTATGCTGTTATGTGTATGGATGAAAGAAAGCCTGTCTCTGCTCTTGCGCCTTAAAAAAAATACATCATTTTTGCATCTTGGGAATGAAGTCACTTCTCTGGATTTGTGAAGTGGTCTGGACATAAAGCAGACACTTTTCAAGGCAATAGCTAATAATAACACCTCGCTTCTCTGCACCCCTCAATCATGAATTATGGTAAGTGCTCTGTAAATCAGGAAATAGACAGCTGCTATCACGGGGATGAAATAACTGCAGGCTGAGATTGCCTAAGACTGCTGTGAAAAACACCATTTCTAAACAAGATGTTTCAGGCAGTCCTGTGTGACAAAACTTCCAAGGAAAGAAAACGGTGTTCAGGAGAGGACAATCAGCTTTCTTTAGGGCTCAGGTCAACCACTAAGGGATACGATGGGAAGGATTTGTCTGGGATGAGCTAGGTAGAACGGTCTCCTTCCCAGCACTAATGCTAAACCGTGTTAACAGAGCAGTACTTGAAATGGAAACTTGTAATGTTTCTTCATGCCTCTGTCTCCTCTTGTCATGCATTTAGAGGAGCAGGTATTGTCTTTGCTGGTAGGTTTAGGAGGGTTGGCTTTCTTGTGCACTGCTATCTGCTTCAAGGCTTGTACTGCTTATATCGTGCTTACAAATGTCCGCTGCAGATCAGAAGTCACCCATACGTGCCTAGGCCTGGATAAGGGACAAAGGTAATACCAGTCACTGGAAATTAAACACTTTGGGCTGACGCCAGCTGCATCTTCCCAATGAGGATGAGAAGCAACAGGAGTTATTAACAGTCCTAGGGGCTTCCCTGTTGCTGGGTATTTTTCACATGTGAGTAGATGCTTTTGTAGAAGAGACAGAAATTGATTCAAGGTAGTGTTCTGGATTGTGGTACTTAAAAAAGCACACTGCTTTTTCTGCAGAACTGTAATTGTGATTCAAAAATTCAGATAAAATCAGTAACAAGGGAAACATACAATGAATAAATAAGGGGCTGACTGGAAAGTCAAAAGTAGAGGAAAAGTACGTGAGATTAAGTTTAGTTTAAACAGTCCACAGCACTCACAGAGGAAAATTTCTGTAGCAACTGAAAGACAAAAATAAACATTCACAATGCAGTGTAAGCTCTGCTGCAGGCATATATGCTGACATTTTTTTTTTTCACTTTTCTGGATTTTTCCTTCTGCACAGCTCTAGTTCTCAGATTGTCAGACACCAAAACCACATTCCCCCAATTAACAAATCAGCTTGTTTAACTTTCTCAGAAGATCCACAGATGGATTATCTCAACAAAAGAGACAATAAAGAGATTCATTATAAAGGTCACAAATGAAAAAACTTACTGTTTCTCCTGGTTTCAAAGCAGAATCTTACCACCTCAGTTTGCAAATTCTGATCAGGGCATGTCAAGGTTTCTTGATATTACTGGAACATGGGGAGGGTGTTTTCACAGCGAATAAGGGGATATTAACTTTTTTTTTCAGCAAATGGAAGCCACAGCATCTTATAACTCAGCTAAAGTTGTTAAGAACTGAAATCAACTGATGCAATACCATCTCAAGGGTTTCAAGATGAGTTTTTAATGCATTCTGCAAATAGAATCATGTTGATTTCTTTCAGAAACAACGAAAAAATCCATCTACTCTTGCTAATAAAACCACAACGTATCTCACTACAGTTATAGGATGTAAATTAAATTTTTCACAAAATAAATTATATTATGTCAAGTTGCTAGAGTGAACAATAGTTATTGTCGGGAAACAAGTTCAGATAAGTTGTGCAAACACTTCTTCCCTTAGTTTTTCCCAAATCGAAACTGCAGATTGGGGCCTGGGGACAAAGTGTACCCTGACCTCTGGAAGCAATGGGAGATTCAGTTCTGGCTCGTTTCCTCGGGGTCTCAAAGGGTGTGAAACTGCCCTCAGCAGACCAAGCCCACAAATGTTCCCTGCTTGCTTTTGTCCTGAGCCTGTCCTGCAGGAAATCAGTCATTGTTTTTAGGGATGCTACCCACGGTACTTTGCTGTTCTTCAGGCGAGGTGTCTGCACAGAAGCAGCTATAGTGTGGGTTACATGAAATCATCTCATCTCCGCTGTCTCGTAGCTGCAGAGCTCCTAAGAGGGGGACTATACCCACCAAAGCCCTGATAGAGCACCTATTACACTCACTTCAACAGCATGAAGGACTTGGGTCTTTTTTTTGTGTATGGTCCTCAGCAGAGAAACGGCAATGGAAATAGTGTCAGCTGCCCAATGCAAATCATCTTCTGATCAGGCTGTTTTGACTAAGAGCATAAAGCATAAACCAGCAACACTGTGCTGCCCGGTTGCATTGCCTTCTGGTTCCCTGTGGGCAGGGACCCTCCAGCTGACAGTAACTCTAGACTCTGCAAACCTCTTCTCTGCATTTACTGCTATTAAACAATTAGCACAGTAGCACAAGTTTTTTCTGATTTCATGAATAAAGCATATCAGTAATTAGATTTTCCTTTCTCTCCATACAGCTAAGCCAATACAGCAAGAGTAACAGAAAGCAAAAAATTTTGCACAGCCTGGATAAAACACAATGCACGTCTGATATGCAAGTGTCAGACGGTCAGCTGCAGGGATATCACTCTAGAAAAAGTCCAGCCACAAGGAACTGTTTAGTTTTCTAGATCTGTTATTCAAAACCTGCTGGTGCGTTTAGGGAATTTCCCACAGGGAATGAGGGAGAAGAAGAGAAGCTGTTGGAGTGCACGGCTGCTTCGTCCTGTCCCCTCTCGACCACAGATTGCCAGGTGGCATGAGTGTCAGGAGTGTCTTGGCACTGCTGCCGGGGTGCAAGGAGCAGACAGACACCATTACTCAGGATCCTTGTATTGGTTATTGGGGGTTATTTCACCCCTCTTTGTGTGTCCATCTCCCACCTACTGCCAGAAACATGTTGGAGAAAATATGGCACAAGCCATTCTGCCGTCATCCTCCAGCTCTCCAGATACCTGAGGTCCCTTATTCCTTTTCTCAGGCAGGTAACTAGCCGAACAAAAATTCGTAAGTGTAATGTTTTCTTCTGCAGTTATTTACCAAAACCTCTGCAGAACTGTATGTAGCACGCATTGGTCATTAGCCATTGCCCTGTAGTTCCAGGAAGGCATTTTAATCAGCTAATAAATAAATATAGTTCCTTAGGTAATAGTTATTATCTAAAACACCTATGCACAGATTATTCTTGTTGTTCAAAGTTACCTTCAAAGTTACTGGCAAAAGAAGGTCATACATAAACAGTCTCTCACTCCAGCTGCAATTTGAATGTTCCAGGCTCTCAGGCCGACATGAGAAATAAGCCCTAAAACGATGTTATAGAAACTTACGCCAACTTTCTTCTGTAAAAGAGTTATTATTAAGTCCAAGATATGTCTTCTGAGCTAAATTCGCTGAGGTTTCTGAACAAAAGCTTACATTTGAAGATTAAGGCAGTCCAGCTATTCATGTTTAAACGCCATTAAGATGAGGAGGAAGAGAGACAATAAGGTCAGCTCTGGAACTGCAGAAGTCAGTCAGTTCTGTACAAGCTCTGCAGCCAGAGAGTCATCAAACCAGGACATCAAGTCTTCCAATGTTTTTAAAATTTAAATTTGGCAGTGAGGTTTTGTTGGCAATTTATGCAGAAAAGTGTTTCATTTCATTAAAACAATTGTGTCCCCTCCAGAAGCCTACTACTCCCACTTCAGAAAAGGTGCAGTTCCACGGTTGGCTTAAAATGCTTTAAGACATGTTGCTGCTGATAGAAGGTGGTGTCATCCTCCCACCCCAAGCCCTGGACTACCTCTTTTTTGCGTCAGTGCCAGCAACTGAGTGACTGCAAGGCAAGAGCTACAATAGTTTTATTGCTTGTTTAATTTTCAGGCAGATGAGCAAACGGGACCAATATATCATACAACCATGGGAGACTGCTATTGCCCAAATAAAGCAATTAGTAAAAATGTGTAGCTGGGGTAGGAGAAAGGAGATGGGCTAAAATGAGGGTAAACCCACGTTAAAAAAAATAAATAATGCATTATTATATCAAGTTATGCTGAATGAAATATTGCACCATAGAATTGTAGAATGGTTTAGGTTGGAAGGGACCTTGAAGATCACCTCGTTCCAACATCCCTGCCATGGGCAGGGACACCTCCCCCCAGCCCAGGTTCCTCCAAGCCCCATCCAGCCTGGCCTTGGACACCTCCAGGGATGGGGTCTCAACAACTTCTCTGGGCAACCTGTTCCAGTGCCTCACCACCCTCAGAGTGAAAAATTTCATCATAATAGCTAATCTAAATCTCCCCTCTTCCAGTTTGAAGCCATTTCCCCTCAACCTATCACTACAAAGTAATCTTAGGTGATCTGCAATCGCAGGTGGCCTCAGGCTTCAGTTCCACAAGCACATTTTGCCAGAAAAAAATCTGTGCTGTGAAAAAAACTGGTCCATGTGAATTGCATATCCCCAAAACTGAACAGTTTGGAAGTTTTGGTTTTTTTTATTTTTATTCTAACGTTACAGCAACAGTTTATCCTATAATCTGGTTTAGGTGGCAGTTTGCAGAAAAAAGATCCAGAGCTAGTCATCAGTCATAAACTGAATATGAGTCAACAGTACCATGCTGTTGTGAAAAAGGCAGACGTTAGATGAAGCTCTGTAAGCAGGAGTGTATCCTGCAAGACAGGTGACGTCACCCTCCTGCTCTCCTCAGAGCCGGCGAGGACTGGCAGCGAACGCCTTGTCCAGCTGTGGGCACCGTATCAAGAGAGACATGGACCTCCCAGAGTGAGACCTGGAAAGGGATGTGGTGATGATGAGTTATCTGGAAACAGGGCCAAGGGAAGGATGATGCACAGTGGTTTAACCTGGAGAATGGAAGACATGGCGACAGTCTTCTGAAAGGTAAAAGGCAGCTGCAAACAAGGACCAGCCTGTTCTCCATGTCCCATAAGAGTATGGAGGGACAGAGGCTTAACAGTCCAGGAAGGAAGATTCAGTTTATGCATTAAGGGAAAGCTCCTCAAGGTAAGGTTAGCTGATCACTCCAATAGACGGTGTGGAGCATCTGGGGGAAAAAATCGTCTTGGACCTCTGGTGCTGGGGAGATAAACATCAGTCAGGGACAATGCTGGCTGTGCTGAGTCTGCCTGGGGAAGGGAGGGGATTAGCTTTTTAAGTCCTTCCAAGCTCTGTGAGTTAAAGGTATCCTACTTAGTGTGTCCATGTGGGGTTTTATACACACATGAATGAATAATATATTCCTACATCATGCAGTACTGTCTCTGTGTTTTCACAATTATTGTAACAAGCCCTGTGAGTTCGGCAGTCAGGGAGGACTGGTTTCCTGCAAAAACCTTTCTCAAAGGCTAGAGAGTATAAGTGATTTTCTTTTTGTTGTGACAATAGTAAAAAACTTTGGAACTGCTTAAGGACAAAACAATCAGAGGGCGTTCATGCTTGCAGGACATGAATTTGATGATGTTTATTTTTTCTGTCTCTTACAACATTACCTAAATGATAAAACTGTCTTCTGAACTACCAGTTACCTGGGTCTTTCCAGCACAGGCTTCCCCCCCTTCACGAATTAGAAGCAGACAGGTTGTGGGGAGAGCCATATGCTCTATTTTTGCTAATGAATTTTATCCTTTTTTGAAAGATACCAGAGAGAGGAGGACAAGGAGCACTGAAAACAGAATGCTTTAAGTCAGGACTAGCAGTTAGTCACAGACAGCATCACATCATTAATATGCACTCAGCCTGCGAGCGCTACAGCAATGACAAGTCCACATCGAGGGGGCTCAGGAAATACAGCTCAGAACAGACACAGCATCAGCCAGGGCTGTTTGCAAAGTCGGTGAATCGGTCTGTTTGGGGCTGCGTTTACAGAGTAATTATGGCCAAGCAGCATAAGCCGTGGCGGGGTTAGGCATGCACAAACTTGCGCAAGTTTGTAACATGCAGAACCAAAGGAGACGCTACTGAAGATGCTGTTTTTGTAAAGGAGAGGTGGCAGAGCTGCCACTTGCAGCGAGTGCCTTTGCCAGCAGGGTTACCTCCTCAGACACAGATGATGACACAGCACTGCCTCCCACCCCAAGGATGACTACAGTCTGGCTTTTCTATGCAATCCCATAAATGGGTTTGCATGGGCTGTAGCAAAAAGAGGATTTTGTTTTCCAGGTCCTTTGAGTATTCACGGTCTCTCTCTTTTTTTTAAAAAAAAAAAACAGCCAAAACACTCAAGGTAGAGGAAAATGAGTTATCAAGTTTGTACACGTTTTGTGGACGCGTGCCTAGGTGCTACTATATACTGATTGATTCATTTGGGGGAGGTAGGAAGCAGTTGTAGCTCTTCTATCCATATGTGACATGCTTTCCTGCATTATGACACTACATATCCATTGGCTTCATTTTTTAAAAAATCGTTTTCATTTTGAGTATATGATTGTCTCTACCGCAAACTGTGTTTATCCAAAACTTTCAATATAATTAATTATAATGAAAAATGTGTTTGGGGAATAAACTCTTGTTTCTAATGCAAATAGATTCATATTTCTCCTTGATTTTTCTGGGTAGATGAGCACTGCAGGATATCTGTACATAGCTGCATTTTTGTTTGATTAATTAAGAACATTAGCTTAGAAAAGGGTGTTTTAGAGGCAGCAGAATAAATGGGCACTTTGGACTTTATTACCTTTCCTGAATATTATCTTTATGAAGTGTTTTGCTGTATCTGGAAAGAAAATAGCAGAGAGAATGACAGCAGTGAATATTACTAAGAGGTCCGGATGAAACCAGCATGCTACTACTTCTTAATTTTGTTTCGTCCTTGCCTACCAAACTGCTTGACCTAACTCCTTTTCTTGTCTGTTCCTCAGTTATGCTAGTACTTCTAATTTTAACAGCTAATCTGATGCATATATGTTAACAGACTTATATAATTTATACAGTACATCCCAGTAAAGCTGACAATGTACAGCTCACAGCTCAATTCAAGTTGGAGCAATAATTCAAGAAAGAACAGCATAATAATGGCGCAAAGAGAAAGGAAATCAGAATAATACTTTTTATATAAATTATGTACATTTCATCTATAGTTCACATCCATTTTTATGTAACAACTCAATTTTAGTCATATCTGATGGCTCTAATTTTAGACAATTAATATCTTTTAACTGTTATGGAAGAAGGGAATTTTGATAAAAGAAAGACAGAGTGGCATAGAACAATAAAATCACCATCTTATATATAACTATCTGTATATGTATGTGACATATCCAAATGTAAGTCAATCATTTATCACAGTTATAAAGTATTCTTGCAGCCATAGATGAACAGGCAATTGCAACATGATAAAATTAGTCCAACTGTGATGGTTGCCTAAAGCTCCTGCAAGCATGTAGGTAGAATTAATCACGTAGGATTCATTTCATTCCTACCTACAGAGTAAGGCGCAAAAAACAGCAGGAAAATGCTTAGCACATTTTGCTTTTAAAAATGCTATCTTCTGGTTGTTTAAGTACTGTCACTAGTACCATCCATGGGCTGGAATAGGGGCAATGAGATGCTGAATGCACCAGCCTAAGCCTGTTTGCATTTGCAGGATTCCCCAGGGAGAACTTTCTACCTTTTTTTTTGAGCTTTACACCAGAGGAAGATGGCTGTAAATGGGAGGGAACATGACTCAACAGATGTATGGGGCCCACTGACCTCCTTCACGTTATTTCTCTTCCCCCTTCCCATAGCTCTATGTGTTACCAAACTTTTTAAAAACAGACAGGCTGCATTCACTCATGTACATTGTCTGCTGATCAGATAGCAAATAACAGTTCAGAGATAAGTCAGCAATCATTCACTCTAGTAGAAATTTTATAACTTGGAGGAGGATTTGTCCTAATTACTGTGTTTTACTGAATATGAACCAGTGACCTGAGGGCATGAAGCTCTGTATCCCCTTACTAACTCCACAAGCCATTCACTTACCTCAACTTGAGCATTTGAAAAGCTTTTCTGAAAAAGAGATTGGAAAACTTTCAGTACGTGGCTACTGGAGGGACTAGGAGAAATAGCTTGAAGTTATTCTCCCCTCCTGCACAGACCCCAGACTCCTGGGGGAGTTGGCTGCCTTCTTTTGATGTTACCTGAGAAAAACGTAACAAAATACTTATCAAAACAATTTCAATTCATCCTGTGTCTGCCAAGAAAGCGTCCTGTACTCTAGACCTCTCACTTTCCTTTCTTTCGATTACACTGCTTGTCAACTTGCATTACAGATGAGTATCACAGAAACATAAAGACATACCCTCCGGAAGAAAAAAATATCAGTGTTATAGGATGAAGAAGCTTAATCACACATTGTAATTACATTAGTAAGCAGTAACAACTATAGTATCCTAGAATGCTCCTTGAATCAAATGGTAGTAACATTTAAAAGAGAAATACATACATGAACAAGTATTAAAGATAATTACTATCCGTATTGAGAAAGTGTTTATAATACATGTGTATATATATATATATTTAGCATGGCCTTATGGTGCAATGGCAGTATTTCTGACTCCAGATCAGAAGGTTGTGTGTTCAAGTCATACTGGGGCCGGGGCCAGAGGGAGGGGCTGCTCTCACTTTTATACTGTGTCCAGCTCTGGAGCCCCCAACATAAGAAAGACATGGACCTGTTGGAGGAGGGATGCGAAGATGATCAGAGGGCTGGAGCACTTCTCCTATGAGGACAGGCTGAGAGAGTTGGGATTGTTCAGACTGGAGAAGAGAAGGCTCCAGGGAGACCTCCAGTACTTAAAGGGGGCCTACAGGAGAGCTGGGGAGGGACTTTTTACAAGGGCATGTAGTGACAGGATGAGGGGGGAATGGCTTCAAACTGGAAGAGGGGAGATTTAGATTAGATATTAGGAAGAAATTTTTCACTGTGAGGGTGGTGAGGCACTGGCACAGGTTGCCCAGGGAAGCTGTGGCTGCCCCATCCTTGGAGGTGTTCAAGGCCAGGCTGGACCGGGGTTGGAGCAACCTGGGCTGGGGGGAGGTGTCCCTGCCCAGGGCAGGGGGGTTGGAACTTTAAGGTCCTTTCCAACCTAGACCATTCTATGAATCTATGATTCTGTAATAGAAAACTTTCCGTCAAAAATCTCAGAAGCTGTTTCTTTGGGATACAAGTTAAAACATTCTCAGAAATCAGAACACTGTAGATGCCGCAGAGAAGTACATGGGATGTATTTTCCTTCCACAGTCTGGCAGAATGGGACGACCTGTCATCTGAAGCTCTTCCAGTGATTTCTCACTGACATACCTCAAAGTGCTTTACAAATAAGTTCATGTATTTATTCCTACTGGATTCACCCTAAGGCACATGGGAATGCTATAACATCTTTAAGGCCAGTGACTTTCATCTCAGAGGAGAACCAAGGTGTCTTGAGTTCTTCATGCTGGAACTGGCACTGATTGTTCTAAAGGTGTGTTTCATTAAAAAAGCTGTTCAACTAGCAGTAAATATTTTGAGCAAAGGATAGTATTTGACCCCAGACTTTCTAGAAGAATTTTGAAATATGGAAGACCCTTTGACTTTTGCAAAACCAAACCAAAAATACCTGAATTTTCCAGGCTGTTTAAATGGTTGAGCAATACGATTTACCTAATCCATTTCTTCCCCAGGGTTTTGGAGAATAACCTTCTCAGAGATTTCTGCACTGAGCACACTTGATGATGGATACATTTTTTTAAAAATCTTAAAACTGGGAAAATAGTTCTCACCCAGTCTTACACTGTAGGTTTCATATCCTTACTTCAGCTATACTACAGGCTCATGTACCTATAGGATGTGTTAATTCCAGATCTTTGTTGCTCTTCCTGAAGAAAACTCTAAGGCATTCTCTAATAAGCCTTTAATAATGTCTGACAAAACTATTACACAATAGCTGTATCTGATCTATATATCTACACATATGTCAGAAATTTAGAATTAATTCCTCAAAGACATTATATACCACAGCAAAAACCAGAAACAGTATAAATCAGCACAAGACGTATTTTCATGTTGCCTCTTTCTTTGGTTAAAAAATGCCACTCAAACAAGAAATAATCTTACTCAAGATTCCTGACTATGATAAATATAACTTTATTATTGATACAAGAAAATAGGACATCAAATTGGAATAAATATATCTTTCAGCTCCCGTCGCTACCACGAGTACTAACAAAAAGATTGTATTAAAACAATACTACTGACCCAAGAAGACAAACAAACATAACAGTAACAGTAACACAAATGGGCGAATACAAATTTTATTTTTTTAAATGGTAAAATTATTTTTCGCTTACTTTCTTATTATACATTCAAGAGGAACTTGCTCATTAAATAAGTCATGATTTATTTCTGCATTAAAAAAGACCAAGTGTATTTTTATATGGATTCAGGCCTTTATTCACTTTAGCATGTAACTGTAGTAGCTTTGTGACAAGTTAATAAATGTTATTTTTTATTCTGTTAAAAAATATATACATTGATATGAAGTGCAATTAATATACTCCTATGTCGGAAAGCATTCTACTAGAAAAGATGAAGTTACAAATTTTTGTATGATGTTGAATATAACTGTAGCTGGATATTGTTTTGATTTCTTGAATTTTTATGTTTCTCTGAGCTATTTTTCATCATTTGTTCTTTTCTTTTTTTTTTTTTTTTTTTTTTTTTTTTTTTGCGCCAGAAAAGTATACTCCATAGCTCCCAAGCAGCTGCAAAGGTTATCAGCTGAGAATCTGACCAACATAAATTTCGACCAGGAGGAATGTGCATTAGCAACAGCAGGTCAGAAATTACAGATACCTACTATCCACTTTCCACCTGAGCAGGAATCCCCAAAACAAACAGTGACTAATGTTAAGCTTAATTTCTTTACTCTTGTTAAGCAAGACCGTTGTTTTGTATCTTTTTGCTTGTATGTGTAGGGTGATAACATTGGCTCAGATCACTGTTGTCAGGGCTGCTCTGCCTACAGCCTTTTAAGTTTTTTTTTTCCTGCTGCTACACACATTTTCTCCAGGCATTTGTACAGTCCCAGCTGCATCTGAATGGATTCATTAAAATGGTTTTCAATATATTGCATCTGTATCAAATATAAATGCGATGTTCTCATAAACAGGCATTGTCTCAGAAATTTCACATGATCTTGAGATGGTGTGGGCACCCTGCAATGTTTGATTTCTACGAAGAGAATAGTGGATTCCATTTCCCATAAAACTGATTTTTATGGTATACGGGTCTGCCTACCTACCAAGTAAGGCGCTGTACTTCTGAAAGCTGCTCAGCTGCATAATACATTAAATGTCTCTTTCAAGGTGACTATGGGGAATGTTACTTCTAGTTTATCAAACCTGTTTCTATTGAATTATGCACCCTTGTGGCAGATTATTTGCAGGCTTTATGCCAGATGGATAGAATTCTCTGTATCAGAATCGAGCCTTGTAAACATCACAAATTCTTCCCAGGGTTACTTACTTATTCCAGATGGCACCCGCTGCGCTCTCTGTATCTTTCTTCCAATCTGTGGGTCTTACTTTTTCCCAAGAAAAGAGAATGCTTTAATATTTTACACATTTTTCCTATTTTTATGACAATATATGAGAGTATCTTGACAGAATAAGCAAAAAGTGATTTGCATTTATACTCAGTGCACATTGAATAAGATTTATACTTGGTTCACATTGAATAAGAAAAGAAGGAAATTTTATCCTACTATGTCTTTTTAATTCTGAAGTCATTTTCCTAGTTACCAAGGGCTTTCTGAAACAGCATAATCACAGCCTAGTGTTTGGTGAACCCTTTACTTGCAACAGCTCAGTCATCAGGCTGTGTCTCTTGACTCACATTTGGAGAACATTATGAAATCTGCGTTATGACATGCCAATGTCTTTGGAACATTTAAAGTACTAATTTAAGCTATCTCCCAAGAATGTCGAGACAGTTTCATGCTTTGGCTATTTGTGAGCTGTAGGACAATACTCTTCTTAAGGATACCACACTAATCACAGGGTCTGTGAAATTCTCATTACACAGCTCTCAGAATAGGGAAAAAGGGAGTAATCTCTACTAACTTTAAAAATCAGGGCTCAGCTCTGACAGTCATATTCCTACTAAGTGAGTATGTGCCTCATTATGAAAATTTTAGCTGTGTGACAAAAGTTTAAAAATACTATTTTCACTATGCTTTGCATCATAAATTGGGAGCTTAGTTTATGTCTGTTGTATCTGTATTACACAAAGTACTTCTGGAACTTTTAATTAACTGATTATGTGTGCATATCTTTAAACCTTTGGTCAACAAGCTGAATACTGGCTTTTCCAGTTTAATGCCAGGAACCTTTGCTGTCCTCGGAGCAAAGGAACCAGCTCTAAACAGGCTGAAGGAGAAAAGCTGCCTGTCTTTTCTTCCCTGCGTGATTTTAGTGCTGGTTTGGGCTATTGGCATCTCCGAATTAGAAATGCTGCTTTCTTCTTCTGTGTTACCTTAATCCCTTCCCTTGATGTGCTGTATTGAACTGACCCTACCCGACTCTCCTCTTCCACTCCCTACCAGCCTCCTCAATCTGCCCCCCGTGTATTGGTCTCTTTTCTTCCTGTTTCAGAGTCTCACTCTTACCCCCAGGATCTCTGCGGGTGATTTCCATCTCTTTACCAACCACCTGGTTTTCCAGCCTTACCCAGCAGCCGCGACTCTCATGCTCTGGTGCTCCCAACTTTGCCTTCTCAGTGAGCCTCTCTCCATCACCACCTCCCAGTAACTCCTTCCTCTGCTCCTCGCTGTTAGGATCCTCATGCCTTCTCCAATTCCCCAGCCATTCTTAGCCCTTGCTTACTCACACTGGCTTCCTCTGCTCTTTACCTACTGTATTCTCATTATCATCAGTCTGCCAGCCAGAATTCTTCCACAACCCACTTGCTTTTGCCTCCTGCCTAAATAGTGCTATTTCTTCAGTTTAATTGAGTCCCTTGATTCCAGCTTTTCTCTTTTATTTTTTCTTTTCTGCTTTTGCTTTTCTCCAGCCTGTGAGACAGCTTCTGCCATGCCTTTTTTTTTTATTAATTTATTTTTTCAGTCGCCCTTTGTATTTTTCCATGCTGTCCCTGACCACAGGCAAGAACTCCCCAATGGCCTCTACAGACACATGAAACTATTTCTTTCAAAAGTTCCTCTAAAACCTTCTTTTGGTATTCTGCTCCCAAAGTCTCAGCAACAAACGCTAGTTGTGTACCGAGGGTGCCGCCTATCACAACAAGCAGTGCATTTACTAGTCCCTGTACTTCTCCTTTAGACTGACTCTAGTGATCTGATCTTACGCTTAGACTAAACTGCTCCTGGCATGCATACTTTTCTTGTGTTTATGCAGCATTTAGCACAAAGAGGCTAAGGCATTAAACCAGGATGACAACATCCTCACCTGCATGATAGGTAAACGATCTGCAATTATCTGCTGAAATCTCCCACTGAAAGAAGCGGTCCCTTTGTTACCCTTCAGTATGGCAGTAAAAATCCTTTCCTCAGAGCTTTCAAATCATGTGAATCAGTGCGTGTGTAGCTGCAAAAAAGCCAGACAGCACTTGTGTATGCTGCAATGAGATGTCTCTGCTACACACAGAACTTCTGCGCTCTTTTTTCTTAAAATGAGCACAAACGCTCTGCCTTCAAAAGACGTGCAAGTGGCATCAGAGGCGCTAATCACGCTTTGCGTACATTTGCCATGAAATTATCCTTGCTGCTCTGGGGAAGACCTGGGAGGGATTGGCCTGGGACTCCTGAAGGAGGGAATCTCATTCCACCACCTTTCTCACAGGACTGAGGGGTATGTGTACTCATATCTCTTCCACAGAAGGGCTGACCACATTTGCTTCCAGTTGCCAGAAAAATAAGGAACCATGGGGAACAAACTGCCATGACCTGGTATACACAATGATTTAAAATTGGTTAGCCAAGACAATTACCTCCGAAAATGTCTAGATAAAATAGGAAAAGTAACTCTTCTCAAATGACATCAAAAGCTAGTTTAAGCAAGCACAAAATTGTTTGTAGTCATTTAAAAGGAGAATGATAAAAGGTAAATGACATTTCCATGCACACAAGAATATCCCGTTATTTTCAAGCTATTCAGGACTTACTATACCGGTGATGTATAATATAATGTGCTTGAAATTTTTTCTACTTTTTCAAATAACTAAAATCTTGGCTGAATATTATAAATACTTTTCAAACAGCAAAATCATGCTTTGTGCCTTGAAGAGTAAACTATTATTTCAGCAAAACTGTGTAAGTAAAACTACAAAGGAGATACTCGTTCAGTTCTAATTTTCAGACAATATATAAGAGGAGATATATAGGTATATTCTTAGTGAAATCTAGTTTCTTCCCTATCAGATATTGTAGCATCTGTTCAACAGCTTTACAAAATTGTTTTGTATTTGATACATTACCCTGACATGAAAAGGTAAATAATGATTTACTATCCTAATCTAGTGACAAATAAGCATTCCAAATGCATAACAACATAGAGCAAATACATACAAACCCAGACATAAAAATAATAGTATAACAACACTTTTCCATTGCTTTAATCAAATATTATTACCATTACATTAATAGTATTTTTTCCAAGGTGTTTTTCAGAATAGAGGCCTAAATTTCACATACTTTCTGAAAAAGATTTTCCTGTCACCTGTCACTCAGAAGAGTGACAACTCACTGACTTGCCCCCCAAGCTCTCATGGTCACTTTTGGGCACCAGAATCAGCAATCGCACTGTCATACGACGCTATGTATTTCACTGTTTATGACAGCTTTGAACAACATGCAACGAATTAGTTCCCAATGGAAATTTCAAGGTAAATGTAGGCTAAATGTGTTAAATTATCTCAGCTGATGTGTGACCACAACTTTCCATCATAGTTTTACAGAAATCTCCTTGGGGCCTATAATGACACAATACTCGGGAATGCGGTTTTATAAATGAATCCTCTGGAATGAAAATACACAAAAAGCAAGGGTTAGTTAAGGAAGATATAAAATGAAGTAAAATAGTGTGCTTATCTGTATGTTCTTTTCTTCAGAGCTCTATGGAATAAATTACATCAACAGATTCTTTTACATCTGCTTGCATATGTAACTCAAATCTTGTTCATACATAGAAATTTGGCCTAGAATTTCTTTTTCAAAAACCACAAACAACCCCTTTTTTATTCTTGGTAATGAAGAAATTTAAAAAAAATAATATTTACTTACATGTGTTTAGATAGTATATAGATACATAGATACGTAGTAGATATTTAAAGCGATAAAAACTAGACTGGGCTTTTATAAGATTGATCAAGTAATAAAATAGCATACTTTGAACAACAAAGCACAGGAATTCGTGCCGAACTGTTGGTTACACAATCAGCATTCACTGTAGTGAACAGGAACATTAGATGCCTTGTAGTTCCTATGGATTGCTGTGCAATGACAACATTTTCAGCTTAGGAAAAATGCCTGCATGTCTAGGAGAAAGTGATGTAGTAAAAGGAAACCCTCTCTTTCTTTATTTTGTAGTTAAAATTTAACTCCTGTCATTTATTTTTACTGTATGTCTCAGGTGGGGTGGAATAGATGGTGCATAATCATTTCTGATTTATTCAAAAGCTTTATTAATGTACAAATTACATAAGTTGGGGCAAAAACTTGCAACCTTATCTTAGCAAAGATGGGTTCTTACTGTAGCATTTGGTCATGATAAACGATGTGTTTGTTTTGGAACGCACTGAAGGTTCACTTCGTGTCAGGTATCTGAAAACTCTTTTGAGTTGCAGTCTGCTTTTTTCCCTTAGTTTTACTGGCTTGCTGTTAACTTCCATCAAGAGATACGGTATCCCATGAAATTTCACACACTGAATTAATACTGACTTGCCTAGCACTAGCTGAGTGAAACTGAATTAAAAATGCATCAGAAGAGGCAAGTAAGAACCCAGTCATTGATATGCATAAATAAGAGTTATTTCATACATGCAAATCATGCAGATGATCTTCAGTCCCTGTCTAAAACCTGGACATTATGTGTTAAGCTCAAACTGCATGATGCGAAGCCACGAGGGAAACGAGTCAGTTCCAGCAGGATTTGTACATCTGTTTGTTTCTTCCAATACAAAGTTCTCTGTTCACAGAATGAGAGCCTTAAAACTCCACATGGGTCCGCAGTTCCTGTAAATAGCACTCAAAATCATAATCACTGACAGAGATCACACAGGGAGTATTTTCTAAATCGTTCTGTGCATTATACTGCATACCGAGTATTGTAATTGTCACATTTTTGTTCGCATAGTCAGTCAAAGAATAAATTTTCTTTCTTCCTCATAAGACTCGGTAAAGTAAAAGAGAGAAA
>VZSZ01001709.1:398776-420799 GCA_013398815.1 Ibidorhyncha struthersii | reverse complement strand
ACAGCCCCACCCCCAAGCTGCCGGCTTTGACACCAACAGGCTTTGAAAAGCCCCAAAAGAGCCCCTTGCCGGCCCTTTCCGCCTCCGATCCCCTTCCCCAGTGCGGACTCACCTGCACTGGAGCTGGTCTCCTCAGCGAGTGACCGTTAGTGACCGTTAGCGTGTTCACAGCTAAAGCTTTTTTAACTGCTTTGGGGTTTGGTTTTGCTTTTTTGGTTGGGTTTTTTAATGTTGTTTTGGTGTTGTGTTGTTTTTTTCTTTTCTTCCAAAAACAGAGTTGAGATACTTACAGTTGCAAAAAGATTGTTCCTGTTACATACACCATGTATGCCAGAGTTAAAAGGGGAAGGATCTAGCTGTTGTCTGTAAATGAACAGTCTGCATTGGATTCTCTGCCCTGTGATAGCCATTGTTGAGAAATGGTCAATTTTATCATGTTTCAGAAGAGATGGTTACACAGAATCACAGAATAGTCAGGGTTGGAAGGGGCCTCCGGAGATCATCTAGTCCAACCCCCCCGCCAGAGCAGCGTCACCTACAACAGGTTGCACAGGACAGCGTCCAGGCGGGTTTTGAATGTCTCCAGAGTGGGAGACTCCACAACCTCTCTGGGCAGCCTGTTCCAGTGCTCCACCACCCTCAAAGTAAAGAGGTTCCTCCTCATGTTAAGATGGAACTACCTATGTTCAAGCTTGTGCCCATTACCCCTCGTCCTATCAATGGGCACCACTGAAAAAAGACTGCTCCCATCCCCCTGGCATCCTCCCTTCAAGTATTTGAAAGCATTAATAAGATCCCCCCTCAATCTTCTTTTCTCTAGACTAAAGAGACCCAAATCCCTCAGCCTTTCCTCATATGAAAGATGTTCCAATCCCCTAATCATCTTTGTAGCCCTTTGCTGGACCCTCTCCAGCAGATCCCTGTCCTTCTTGAACTGGGGAGCCCAGAACTGGACGCAGTATTCCAGATGCGGCCTCACCAGGGCAGAGTAGAGGGGGAGGATGACCTCCCTCGACCTGCTGGCCACACTCCTTTTGATGCACCCCAGGATGCCATTGGCCCTCTTGGCCGCCAGGGCACATTGCTGGCTCATGGTCATCCTGTTGTCCACCAGGACTCCCAGGTCCCTTTCCACAGAGCTGCTCTCCAGGAGGTCGGCCCCTAACCTGTACTGATGCATGGGGTTATTCCTCCCCAGATGGAGTACCCTACATTTACCCTTGTTGAATTTCATTAAGTTCCTCTCTGCCCAACTCTCCAGCCTATCCCGGTCACGCTGTAAAGCAGCACAGCCTTCTGGCGTATCAGCCACTCCTCCCAGTTTAGTGTCATCAGCAAACTTGCCGATGGTACACTCTATCCCTTCGTCCAGATCATCAATGAATATATTGAACAGGACTGGACCCAGTACTGACCCTTGAGGGACACCACTTGTTACTGACCTCCAACTAGACTCTGCACCACTAACCACAACCCTCTGAGCTCTATCTGCTAGCCAGTTCTCAATCCACCCCACTGTCCATTCATCTAACCCACATCTAGGTTACTTTGATATTACAGCAGTCCTTATAGTTGCCTTGTAGAATCATCTCAATGAATATTCAAAACTGCGTATTCCCCTGCTAGGTACAGAATTACACAGTGGAACTTTGTTAAATAATGTAGAGTGGTCATGCTAAAGACCTTTGCTACATTCCTGTGTAGAGACAAGATCCAAAGGTAGCTCAATCAGTTCCCAGGAAGTGAGACACCCTGCATTGATGCCCTCCATACCAGAATGTGGCACTCTGTGCTTTCAGGTGAGTCTGAAATGTTAAGCAATAATGGCATGCTTTACCTTTTATAGTCTATTTCTGATGCTGTGCATTTTGCTCTTTGTGCACAATGACACTCTCCAGCGCTACTGCTGAACGGCAAACTCAAAATGAAGCTAGCCTGTACCTGCTTCTGTCAGGTAAAAGATGTTGAACCACTTCTGGATTGAAGAAAGATTTGAATCCTAAGATTTGAATCACATCTCTAAGGTTTCCCATAAAAGTGACTGAGGCTGAGCACTACCGATATCTCCTTTGTTAGTGGTGTTTTATAAGTGCCCACAGACACGTTTTCACAAAGTCTTGGTCTGCATGTGCACGTCAAGTATGTTGTGGGTTTGCATATTGCATTGGGCCCCTTATGTGACTTGTGTGTTGCTCTACTTAAGTTTTCAAACCTGAACAGGCTTAAGCAGGAATTAATTTAGCTGTGAAAGGCAGATCTTGATGGGCACAGAAGCATCACCAGGAGCTTATGGAACATTAAGCTTAGAGAGTTGCCTTCAGGGTTAGGCAGCTCCTGAATAGAGCTATTTTGGAAATGTGTGCATAAAGTTGTCCTAAGTCTTATTTTAGAAGCTTATATCCTCTGCTAGTTATTTGATATTTTTCATGGAAATCAACAGTCAATATGTTAAATTAAGTCAACTGTATTGAATTTAAATGCCAATGAAAGACTTCTGTCACTTCTATGGAGGCTAAGCCTGACTCGATCTGCTTAATGACAAGGAATCCTATTTTTACTCTCTTCCACGTGTATCCTCTTTTTTAGTGGAATTATTTGTCACACACTTTTATGAACTGAAGTGCAAGAAGAAAACAGTCTGTTAATACATAGCTGGTAATTGTCTTTAACTGTGACGGCACTTGATGCCATTCGTGGATCCAGAGTGTTTGTGCATAAGATATGTTAAGCAGTAGGTGATATGACAGCTTACATCAGAATGAATGGAGCTGAAGAATGACTTGTAGGTGCCCAAAGATTTCTTTGGGCCTACCCTGTATTTTCTAGTGAAGCCAAACTGCTGAAGCTGGGTGGGTTTGGCCTGCATTCAGGGTGAAAAGCAGCTAGAAAAATGCTTCTAAGGGATGCCTGAAAGTGTGCACGGGAAATCTCTGAAGCCACCTAAGCCAGTAGAGCTTGGTTTTAGGTCACTGTACTCCAGCTGGTAGCTAGCTGGTGGAGTTCCCTGATGTTGCCTTAAGTACAAAGCATCTTAAGATCAGCAGATAAATTAGAATTATTGTGCCCTTCTGTATCTTCCTCTTTCAATTTAGCTGATTCACTTATGGGGCCCTTCATTCAGAACGGTGGGGACTTCTCTTGCTTCCAGTTGGTTTCTTCTGCAGTGCTGCTGGGGGGTCTTTGGCTGGGTGTGCGTCTTGATGCTTTATTGGCTTCTATTGTATGAGTATTTAAACATTGTCAATATGGAAATTGCTCCTTGGCAGAAATTATGCAGAAGGGATTTCAGATTGATGTCTGCCTGTTTTGTGTTACATGTTCAGAAAGACTTGTGTAGAGCCCACTCTTTTAAAAAGAGTAAACGGTCAGTTTACTACTATTCCTGCTTGAGTCTGTCCAATCTTTGTTGACATTAAAAAATTTATTAGCACTGTGGTATTTTCAAAATGCTATTTCTGTGGCATATACCCAGTACTTATCACATTTTTAGAATGTATATACACACATTCTGTTTTGGCAAAGGTTTAAGTTGCATTTATCTCAACTGAGAAAATGGGAAACAGAAAGATGATGGTGTACTGGGTGAAGTAAGGATACTCTCAAAATGCCTGTTTGCAATTAATCTATGATAACCCCCTCTCCAAGTGAAATTATTCCTCTCATAATGTACTGAGCTGAATTCAGTGTTTACTTGGAGCTGACCTTAAATCACCTGAATCATTTGATTTGAGACTTCCAGTTAATCTTGAAAGAAAGATTCAGAAAGAATAAGCACTTTGATTTGTAGTAATTTACTAGGATTGTGTTATTGTTTAATAAAATATTCTTGTGTTACACGTGTGTTTTTAGAATTAAAGATTTGGTCTAGCAATGTACAGTAATTGGTACTGACTCAAAAATTGCAGCCTGTGTGTGAGGGAGAGCCAATTTCTTGTTGAATTTCCAGAACAGAAATCCTGGTATGCTGCTCACAGAACACACATGGTGTTTCTTCACTTTCTAGACATTAAAAATGATCCTCCAGCCAATTAAACACTTTTATGAACTTGTACACTGTTTGTCCAACAGGCAGACCGATAATACCATAGTAATTACATTATTAATGTAAATTATTGATTCATGTTTCCTAGCCAGTAAAGGTATCTAATAACCTAAATAAAAGCAACTAATAAACCTACAATATACTTTGGAATTAATGGGAGAGCAAGTGTTGCTTGAGTGACTTCTGTTTAAATTATCAAATGTCTACCATGCTTTCTTTACGAAGTTTTTCAGCTTCCAAAAATTAAATTTAGTGACTTTGTGGTTTATGTTGCTATTGGTATGAGAAGATCTTAAAAGAAAGTTTCCTGTGTAAGAATGTTTTTTTGTAAGAATCTGAGCGATTTTTTCTGCATGCTAACATAGAGCATAATAGTCCAGGGAATGGGTTATTAAGCCAAGATGCTGTATCACTGACTCCAAGTTTATAAAGTTGTTTTTCAGTGTATTCATGTGAAAACATAGTTGGAGTGACTAGAGGTGACATATCGTTTGTTTGGCATTAGATATTCTAGTTTATTGTAATTAAATTTTGTGTAATTGTGTGTCAGAAGAATAAATAAATGGGCATTCAAAAGGTTTATAGGTAAGTTCTTAGAAGGTTACGTTTCCGGCTTATTTTTATACAGTGGAATTTTTGATGCTACAGTAAATTAAGAAGTTGGATGATTTTCATATGATATCCTATTTCACTAATACAGAGTAACCTTGAGCCACAGTAGGGCAATAATTACCAAACTTAAATCAGAGACAAACTCAGCCAAACAGCTGTTTTCAGTTTGTTAGGAGATCCATTTGATTTACTCTCTTGGTCAACTTTCATTACTTTATAAGACAAAACTTCACTGGAGATTTTAACCCTGAATTCTCTATCTTGTTTGCTGCCTGCTGTAAAATTGCATGCTTGAACTGTCACAGCCACTCAACATGTTGGGGGAGCTACCGTTGTGTTTTGCATTGATCCCAGTTTTCATGACAAGTAGTTTCAAATACTAAAGGGTGCAGGTAGAATACAGCCCATGTCATATATCTAGATGACCTTTCTCTCCTGTGACAAAGGAAGGGAAAATGTGTTGTGTAAGGTCACAGTCTTGCACTTTGGTGGTTTGTCTGATAAAGTGGTGGATTGCATCATTGTGAACAAACACATTGGCACACAAATCGTCACTGGTTTTGTTGTTGGTATTTTACAAGGTCAGCACATCTTTGCTATCTCACCCTGAATTTTCATATACTTCCCATGTTTTGTTGCTGTGAAGTCTGAAACTTAATGCTAGCCCCTATCGAGCAGTTAACTCAACTGGATTTAACCATGTCTGTATCCAACCACTGTCTTTGTGGTGTTTTACAGGGCTACCATAAAGCCAATGTGATGTGTTGGTATGGTGATTATCAGAAACTGTCTTTATGGCATTATGTGTGAGAATCCAGACATAAGATTATGGGGTGTTTTTCCTGTTTTGCACAAGCTTTCTTATTGTTATTCTGATATTGCTGACTCTCTGGCTTTTCGGTCTGTTACACAATATGAAGATTTTAGCAAATTTTGAAAAATGACTGAATTTGTGCTTGAAAGTGAAGCAGCTGGCAAAATCAAGAAATTTCTGATAAATTTATTTACAGCATCAGTTCTGTTATTGCAGTCTGTTTTCTTTCTTGGTAGTCTAAAAAGCAGGCATGGGAAAAGGAAACTGTTAAATGTATCTCACATCTTTGGAGCTAGTTTAAAACTTGCTTTTGTATAAAATTGTTGATATTTTTTTACAGCTTCAGTAATAGCATTTCCTGCCCTTTCTGGTTATGTTTTTCCAATAAGAAAAGATAGTGCTATGCCTCATTACTCATGTTCCTCATTGAGCACACTCAGCAATTCTGTATTCTGTCCCTTACTCTCCTGCTTTGGAAAAGTCAACACCTCTGAAAAATGGATGCTAAAAATGTTGCACTGCTTATCTGTGCATTTGTGACACAGAAAAGTAATACTATAGTTTTTTGCATGGCCTTTTTTGTCTTCAAAATGCTTTGCAATAATTAATTGCATGCTATCCTGCTCTTAGAAAGTAGAATTTTAGTCTCAGCTCATACACTCACATGTAAATATTAGTTTGGGAGCACAAAGTTTTCAAGGAAGCTGCATCATGACTTTAATCAATAAAGTTTAGCTGTATAGGAAATACGAACCATGTTCCGATTGTACAACAGCCAATTCACCCCATCTCCAGTGGCACTGTGTGTAGCTGGGTTTTAACTTGCTAGATAAAGGACCACTCTCTTGTCCCAACAAAGGGAAAAACAGCTCGGGCTCGGAGCAAAACTAAAAAGTGCAGAATGGGGGAAGGCAGGAGGTAGCTGATCTCACTGAAGAGATCTACAATGTAACTTTCTTGGAACCAGGGTTTCACCATGGAGGTGTTCACTTCCATGCCATCCACTGGTTATCAGGCTCTGGGTGGTTCTGGTTTGTTTTCTCAAAGCTGTTGTGTATGTTGTGCCATGCTTACCCAGTGTAGTTAATGAAAGGCTTGCTCTAGAAATATCATAAATGGATGTGCCAGGAGATCTCTTGCTTTTGAGGAAGGTTAATGTCCTCCAAAGCTAGTAAATTCTTCATTCTGAAGGATTAAGTTCCTAGGAAAGAATCTTTATAGTGTGCTCATCCTTTTAGTAAAGCTTTTGTGGAAAATCTTCATCCTATGTCAATACTGTTGTGTGTGTTACTGATTCTGCTGCTCATAGGTTACACATGAATACTCAAAAGAGAAGTTAACTGTGTAACTAAAAATTTGCAGCATCCAATATCGCAATTGTGATAAATTCATGTTCAATATCAAATGACAGACACAACATATATAGGCTGAAGTTGTGCAACATATTTATGAACATCCTGACAATGCTGTCCAAGACATTTTCCTGTTAGTTTGTTAAGACCAGTTCTTTCAAACATCACTCAAGCAAATTTTACATGTTGATGTTTAAGCAAAAGAGAAATAAACATAAGCTACTGAAAATGGGTATCTCTTATCTTTATGCATTCTACCTAGATAATAATGGCCTTTTCACTAGAATCAAAGGAAATGGGCTGTTGATTTATCAGCTCTGAAAACCCATCATGCCTCTGAGTGTAAAATAGCTTTCAATAGGAAAAGCGTTGAGCTGGTTAGTGAAGAGAGCAGCTGTCCTTCTGTGACTCTCTGGAACTTTTTGTGCTCACATACAGACAGGATGAGGTGATTTTAGGGACTCCTACTTCTTTCTTTCTACTGCTTTTGTGCAATTGTCCTATATCAGGCAAGGTTGGAAAGCTTTTTGAGGGCTTTCATTATTTTTCCAGTTACATGATGAACTGCAGAAAATAGCCATGGTTTTGATCGAAGCCCCTAACTAATTCCTTACTTCTTTTAAAGTACATTAGGTGGAAAGACAGTGTCATCTTCCCCTAGTGGTTATTCTTAGGCTCCCCTGAAGCCTAAGACTCTTCCACATCCCCAACTAACTTCTGCATGCCAAGAGGAAGCCTAAACTCGTGTGGGTTTTTTTTTCTTTTTTCTCTTGTGCTGTGGAGTCCTTCCATTCTTTCTGCCTGCAGTTCATCACTCTGCAGTTGCCTCAGCCAGGATCTGAGGGTTCTTTCTGTGCTTTCTGAGTTTCCCATATGTGATCTTTCATGGTGCAAACAACCCCTAAAACAAACAAACAAAAAATCTTGTCCTGTTTTTACTTAGCCAAGATACCTGTGTTTTGGAGTTTCTATCTTTGCCTAGAGCCAGGAAGGAAAAAAGCCAGTACGCTTCGGAACCCAGGGGGGCTGAAGAGGAAATTTCCAAGAAAATGGACTTTGCTTTTGGTAATTTTTTATTTACTTTTTTCTTAGGAAAGGTTATAAAACACTTGATCTGATACTAGAAGACTCACAGAAGTCTCCTTTTCAGAGAGATGTGGAAACACTCTACTAAGGTTAGAGAAAAAAGAATTGTTCTAAGTTTCACTGATACTACCTTTAGTAAGAAACACTTAAACATTATTTCTGTACTTTTTCACTTACAGAAGTTATATTCTTGCATACTTTCATCCCTGGCAGAAAACCCTATACCTTTAGTCAACATGCTGCAGAATCTCACTTTATCAGTGAGGCAGGTGCAGACTTTACCAGTTGCTCACCCTACTTAAGGTGCTGGATCAAACAAATGATGTCTAGAGTCTAAAACAAAAAAAGAAAAAAAATTCAACGTGGAAAAGTTGGAGAGTGAGCTTCTTTGTGGGAGCATCCGCAGTGGTGTCTGAGCATTCTCTTGCTTCTCAGACCTAGAGTAGAAAAGGAGAAGACAAACATTTCTGTTGTCACAGCTGAGCGCACTGATAGCAAGTTGTTTGGTTAGTGGAGATGTAATTTGTCTTTGTTTCTTTGTGACAACTCCATGTCCAAGCCACTTTATGATCCTCAGGAGCTTTGTAATGTTGTGTTCAAGTGATATATTTGGTAAGTGAAGCATGTTTGGGTTTGTCTCTGATACTTAGATTTTGTGAAAATTACAGGCTAAGGTAACACCATACTCAAAACTAAACTTAGGAGGCATTTGAGGGTGGGTGGAGAGGAATAATAGAAAACACCAGTGTATCCTTATCTAAACTGCTGAATGATGCCCATGTAAAGATGGAAATTCCTGGGGACATTGTTAAATAGTTAGTGAATATACAGCAAAAGTGCAAATTGAGTCCATGCACTAGTTTCCAGATTCTGCAAAAAGGAACTGAACTATGACTTGGGGCAGATCCATTTCAGTGAAGGAGCTCTGTTCTGAACAGTAAATGCTGAGAAATACTCACTGAACTTCTACTTGACTGGTATGAAATGTCAGTCATTGACATTTCAGAACTTTTTGGCTCTTATGAATACATGCACATTTCTTGTGACACTGTAGATTTGTAGAAAGTGACAGTGCTTTGTTAAAATCCTTTCTGTGACTATGACTATGATAAGAAAAGACCCGCAAAAGTATTTTGTATTGATGTTGCACTGCAGTCTCTGAAGCATGAATAAGGGAACTGGTGAAAGTTTCCCTGTGTGACACATTTGATGGTAAGTGATGAACTGCATCACAATGTTGGTTTGATGTGAATTCTGCAAAATAAGTTAAATTTTCTAGTGCGTGTTTTGCCACTTTTGAGGAACAAGTTTCTGCATGCTTTCCATAGTAATGAATTCTTAGTACTTCTGGTACAATTCGGTCACCTACTGGTCAAGTCTGATGTGGGATCTTGTAGCTGCTGCTGTTTGATGTCTACATTATGTATATACTTTGGGTACTTAAAATTTTCCTGTTCATTCAATCCTGCTTTTTTAGAGTTTTCCCATTGATGCTGATCATTCCACCTTTCTTGTCTGTCATAAATTTAATTGTATAATTTTACTGTTACTGTTGCATAATATAAAGCTGGCAAAACCAATAATAGTCAGCTGGGTGCTCTCCTGCATGTTGCTCAGAGCTGAATATGTAAAAATACACTTCACCAAGGAGACTGTGAACCAATATGTCCCTTGTTCATTTGACAGGAATGGCCATGCTCTATTTTATGGCCATGGAGCCTCTTGCATGCAAAAAATTGGGGCAGGGGGAGGCCACAACAGAATAAATGCAGATGGCTGATAGGGAGAAGAATTAAACTTCATATGAATTATGTTCTAATGATGATTGCTGATCCCTTTACTTCAGTGTGCCTCATGCCTTATGAAGCAAATGATGGTATTTGGAGAAGTCTTGAGCTTAAGAGAGTCAATTATACCAAATCCTAAGTAATAGCATTTGGAATGAACAAAAGATACTCAAAAGAGGCAGTATGAGAAATACTTAGATTCCACTGGCTAAAAACCACGATAAAGCTCTTGGGGATCCCCATTAACTCCCATCCGGAAAAAGTCTGCAATGAAAAAGTGAAACCATTGAACAAAATGGGACAAGTTAACAGTATTGATTGAAATTTTAAAAAAAAGCCTCTTTTCTAAATGGTAAATGAGAGTTTCATTAACCAAATATATATATCAGAAAACTCTTGATACCTACTACAGAATTACAGGTAGCTAGGGTGGGGGGCAAACCCCAAACAAACCCATAATTCTGTGTAATTTACGTGTCAGTAGAACTTTATGTATTTGGGTATGTTCAAGTACTTTATGGAAAGTAGAAAACAAAAATTCCCTTATTCAGCAGCAATGTCAAAAACCAGTTACCTGCTTATGAAATGTTTTTAAAATCTGAGAATCATGTTAAAGTGAAATTTACTCAAGAATGCAAAATTCGCTACTTTTTCCCCACTTCAATAAGATAAAAGTGTGTTTCGGTTGAATGTTGGAAGAGTAAACCTGCTACTGACCGTTGGAGGATAGGTGAGGGTGAAGCTTTTCTTTATATGTGAAAATTTTGCACACTAACCAAAACAGAAGCAAAAGAAAGCTTTTTATAGTTTTAACCTACTATTTTTAGAATCTTTAACAGAATAACTGGATAAGCTTTATGGTTGGTAGAAGACTTCCAATTAATAGACCGTTATCCCTATAAAGAAGGTAGAGACTTCTAGTCAGCCGTTAGCTTTGATTTAAAAACCTTGTCACAGAGCTGTCTCCAAGAATGGGAAATATCCATTATTTGATTTTGTATGCTTGTCACTACTTAACTTGGAATGCTTATATCCATGACTGTAATTTTATCATTTTAATGTGGATTTTTGTACAGAAAACTTGTCTAGGTGACTATACATCATAGAATACAATGAAAATATGATAAAACATAATTTTTACTCAGGTGTGAGTGTATGTTGGGGAAATCTGGGGTCACATTCCTTCACATTCATTTTTCTTCATGTTAAACAAAGTACAGCTATAATTGTCTTTCAGATAAAAGAAGGTAGTTTTCAAGGAGCATGATTTCTTCCTGAAACATACATAATTAATTGTGCCACCATTTCGATAAGATCTACAAGGCAAGTATTGTTATGAGTTGCTTTTAGTAAGTCAAAGCTCTTTTCTTCCTAGGAGTCCTACTGCTTTAAGAATCACTTTATTTTTCTCTGTAGTACTCAACTAGAATTTCTTCTTGTAGGCCAGCAGTTTTCTCAAATTTCTTCAAAAATAATCAGTAAATGTAAAAGGTTATGAATTTCAATTGAATAAAATGGCAATGGCAATTCTGGTTGATAAGTCTTGTACAAAGTACATTAATCATTGGCTGCAAGTTGAAATGATATATTTATATACATGTGTAAAGGTTCATGTACATATGTAGTACACAATGTAGATAGAATAGCCAATAAAGAAATAGATGACCTCAAGAAATGTCTGATTTAACGAATGTATATCTTTAAATTGGAAATCTAATTATTTGCCTTAAGTTTACACTGCTTGGGAACTTAATGCAAGACTATGTTAAATAAACTTATTATTTCCGTTTTTCATTTAACCTGTGGGTTATGCTATGACCAATCTGTTTTATATCCTCAATCAACAGATGATTGTATTTGGTAATAATTTATCAAGAATAAAAATCTGTTTTTGAAACTAATCACCTCATGTTAGGTCTGCCCTTTTTCAAAACCACCATCTGATATTCATTTTGTCTGCAAGACAAACATACTGATGAAAATGCATCTACCACAGGATACAGGGAGTGGAATGAAGCAGTTCTATTCTTTGTATATATTTAGAATATTTTGTTTTCTCAACAGATGGACCGAATTTTTAGTATTAATGAAAAAAATCAATTTTACATAGTACATAAACAATTTTGAACAAGTACATTTTGCATTTCTGATTAGTTTGTAGCAAAACATCACATGGAATTTGGGGGTCAACTTGGGCTGTATTGGAGAGAAAAGATTCAAAAGTTACTTTAACTGCTTTGTGTTTGATGTGAGAAAGCTATGTCTGGAAGTCAGAGAGTTCCAAGCAAGCCTTTGAATTTGGCCCACGGAGTTTAAATGCAGGGGTTTTCTTTTGGATGTTCTCCATGTTCTCAGAAGTGGCTGTTCTTTGAAAAGAGATTGAAAGCACAGATGTGTTCATGCACTAAACTTCTGTACCATGAAGCTCCTCTGTCCTTAGACTTCTGGCTATTGCCTAACCTGATGTGTTCTTCTTTAAGGCTGTCAGCGGAGTCTTGCAATTATTTCTTGGATCTTTCCTGATCAAAGCTTCCCATAATACTAAAATATAGGCTTGATTATGCCAGCATGCAAGCCACATGCATGGAGTACATGGAGTATGGAGCACTTACACTATTATACTCTGTATACAGTAGTTCTGTGACATTAACTTCTGTCCCAGGAGGTCTGAACTGAAAACACCAAGCTCATTTTAATTTGCAGTGCCAGCTAGACTTACACTTTTTGACCCTACTGAAATTCTACTCAGATTTTTATAGTGCAACAAACTTATTCAATTTTAAAGTAAATCTCAAAAGAGGCAATAAACTGTTAAAGTCATGAAATTATGTTATTATTTTTAAGAACTGCACGTACTGCAGCTGGAATTCTTCCAGTGTTCATTCTTCCCCAACTGTTTTATTAAAACAAATCTGAACACTTTCCTAAGGATGTTATAAATTGCTATCAACATTAGGAAGTTAGGAATTCTACGGTGTCAAGTTTGAATGATAGACTATTTTTTTTATACTATCTTTTAGCAGTAAGTTATTCAGTGTTGTGATTTGAGATCACTACAATAACCAGTATTTAAAATTACAAGTAATGTATTCTGGAGTCGATATTTTACCTACAGATGAACTGTTCTTATTCCACACATTCATTTTATTTTTGTTGGGGGGTGTTGTTTTTCCCAAACTTCAGCCGGGGGCTTTCCATTTCCCTACAACTGTTCCCCTTCCTCCACCCTAATTTTGCTAGTGTGTTGGCCACCATGACAACAGGGATTTTATCTGACAAAAAGTTAAAAAGCTTTGGAAAACAAAGAGGCTAAAAAATGAAATACAGCTGTTTGCACACAAATATAAACCAGAAGGCCTAAAATCCTTTCTACTGATTGGCTGGATTACTTGAAATGTGGCTTATTGTTTCATAATAATCAGCAGTTATTTTTCCCTATTAAAATGTACACTGGCAAAGTATTGGAAACAGCTTTCCCAATCCATTTCTATAAGGAACTGGGAATATAAAACATCCCTATAACTTTTACTGCTTATATGCTAAGGGACCCACCAAAACAAAACTGCATAGGTTTAAAATGTATTTTGTATATACATGCATATTAAAAATGAGTTATGCAGTATTTTTCAATACTGAGGAATACAAAGGTCTTCTACAAAGTAGCATTTCTTGGTTACTTGGTGCAGGAGTAGGCAAATGTGGCATCTGCCACAAGTTTAGTTGTAGCTCTCACTCATCTTTAGATATATTTAGATCCCATTTTATTGAGAAAGGAAATGTTGGCCAGGATCCTGAAGTTATACCCAAGCTTTAAAGAAAAATGATGATGAAAAATTTCCAGTTGGACACCAGCCAAAGATAGGCAGAGATCTACAGCTCCTTCATTTATTGCATCACAGCAGGCTGAAGCCTGACATTGAAGTCCTCATGCCCTGTATGATTTTAATTTCTTTAACTCTGTAACAGTAGTTCACCTGTACTTAATGAAATAAAATACTTAAGGTGGTGTTTTGCTGTTAATTTCAAATAATATTACTGTAGCATCGGAGTAATGGAATAGAACAGTAACTAGCAAAGGGAAGGCAGACAAAGTCTGACCTGCCCTGCAGCCAGCAAGGTGTGAATCTACATCCATCTGCTCCCTAGCCAAGAAGGAAGATACGTAGTTTGTAATAAATATTCAACCTCACACACAGCTGAATTATGCAAATTATTTAGAAAAGGCAGCTCATTTTATGTTCTATGCTGAGGTCCAAATTCCAATATTCTTTTAAGTTTTTCTTTTTTCCTTTTTTTTTCTTTTAAAGCAGCACAGAAATCTGTGATTTCTGCAGATGTGTTCCTACTCAGATGATAATAAAAGGACTGAGGTGATAATTCTGAGAAAGAAGTAATTACTTAGATTTCTTTCAAAATTCAAATACTTGACAGTGGTGAGAAGTCCAACTCGTCAGCTTGTCAGGAGCAGGACAGGAGCCGACTGAGCTGTTGACCTTTATCATTGTCTGATATTCTAACTCGCAAGCATGAGAGTCACTTCGTACTTAAGGACTTGAAAAAATTATCTTTGTTGTAAGGTAATCTAATGGTCTGCCTCTTTCTGGAAGAATTAACAATTAAAATCCTAGTAACACGTCTTTAATGATACTTCTGTTGTACCTCGATGCAGTGAGTTTTTATGGTGAACAACAGATTAGTGGGTTAAAACAAGGACTTTAAAGATGGCTAATATGCCATATATTTTGGTATATTTTATCTTCTAAATGTTCTCAAAGCATCCCAAGCAAATATTTGACTTCATTGTGTGACTTTCTATACATATAGGATAGTAATAAATGGAGAGGTGTGTGTGTCTGCTGGAGAAAGTCCCATCTGCTGTGCTGTCATTGGAATTTGATAGGGGATCTTTTAACAGAGCTGAGAAGAGAGAAGCAGGGGACAAACAGACCTTTTGAAACCTGCCTTCACCATCACCTTTTTGGTTTCAGTGTAATATCTTGTGTGGGGGTTCCTATTTCTCTCTTGCTTCTTTCCTTGAGACCTGGTAAAGAAAAATGGGACATTGAGAGAAGGAGAGGAGAAAAATTAAAAACTGTCATTATTCTCAAAATTTTTCTGCTTACTCTGAAAGGAAAAAATTCTGATTTAGAAAATATTCTGCATAAAGGTCACAGTTTTCTTGCTGTTGCATATCAGTTCTTCAATGTGCTTCTATTCCTATGAAGTTTCTTAAATGAATGTTTACTCCGAAACCATCAGATTAAAATAGAGTTCTCATATTTTATACATTTTTATTTTGGATGTCACCTTTGTTAATTAATCGTTAGTATTATGCTGTGATAACGCCATTAAAATTAATGCAAGTGTATATGTGCATGCCTACTGCAACAGGCACTATTCCACATAAGTATTCTTTCTAGCTGTAGACATTAATGTGGGCGTCGTATTCCTTTTTCAAACCATTTTTGAGAAACATTAATTTCTTTTGTATTTGTCTGCATTGTAGCACTGAATTTGTAATTACATGCTACTTTGAAGTCCCTCAGATAGATCCTTAATTGCCTGTCAAGAATATCAATGCTTTTACTTTTCAATATCCCTCTACTTATCCTTTTTTAGTGATGCTTATAGACTAGAAAGAATGTGATGTCTCTTAACGTGTAGTTTGGCTTCATACTATCTTTTTGTTTGTTCAAGAATAATATATTAGTATTTATTTCATAAGTATAATACCCACTTTTTAAGATGCTAACTAGATTGCAGACAGTATGTTTCTTATTCTTAAAGAAGTAACAACTCAGTTTTGATGAACAAAAAATAAATGAGATGGAAAAATAGCCATTGTTTCTTCTTGCCTTCCAAGTTGCTTACAGTTAGAGCAGAGTCCTGAGAAACTTCATATCTAAAATGATTTTGCTTTAGTCATACTTCTTTGGGGATGAATGTTGCTAGAGCAGCAGACCTGTATTCATTTCTAGTTATCACAGGAAGTAAAAATATATATTAAAAAAAGTGCATGTGATACCTCTGTATATATGTATGCATGATTATTGGTAATGAAATACTGACTTCACATACACTCTGTTTTGAAAAATAAAAAATAAAACCAAAACATCAACAATGAATGTTCTTGGTGGTTATGTTTGCTTTAGCTCCACTGCTTTTTATCTGGCCCTCTTGATGAGATTAATATAACCTTACATTCAGTGGCCAATTTCACATTTTGAAGTTTTCACACATGGTTTGAGTTTCTGGAGGTCTCCTTAATTTTAGCCATGTATAAATTCAGTGTCTAGTCTAAGCTAGTTATCTGAGCTTCCTGTATTAATAAAGTGCACAGTGAGAGGCATCTTGTCCAAAACTGTCCTAAGATTGGTATCTAAAGTGGGGACAAATGTTCTCCCATGGAGCTTTTATCTATCCCGGTTGAGTGGGAAACTGTTTCCTTAGATTAGATCCCTGACTTTTTGCCTAAGGTGGTAGATGAGATTAATTCCACCCCATGTGATAAATAACATAGTTTTAAAGCTTCCTTAGTGTGAGGATAATGGGCTAGTGATTTTGGAGAGTCTTATGTACTTCGGTAGCCCCACTAGCCCTGGTAGGTCTACTCGTTCTTTTACAGCTAAACACATGAATAAGTCCATGCAAGACAGACCCAAAACAGTAAGTTGACTTCTGTTTACTAGGGAGAAATTTTGGAGCGCATTACTGTGTACTCATTCAGCTCTTGAAATATCGTATTGGAGCGTTGGGAGAAGCAAATATTTGAGTGTAGTGTATTCCTTAGTATTGCTCCATGTGTCTTAAAAGCAAGGCGCAGAATGGGGCGCTAGTGATCCTCAATTTTAATTCTAGGTCAGACTCTGAAAGCTCAAGGTTAAGCATATTTTATTACTGCTTTATAGTTTAGCCTTCTGTCAATAGTTTGGCCTGTAAATCGAACAAGCATGTAAGAATGGGTACAAAGGCAGTTACTGTGGTTCAGCTGATGCATGTTAACTAGTTGAATTGAGATAACGGGACTGTATGTCTGGGCCCTTTTTATTTCTCTAGGAAAATCATATAGCATCTACAGTTCTTCCTTGCTTAGAGCCAAAAGAAATAGAGGTAGAGACTGAGGCAGACTAGAAATTATAATCTTGGCAGTGCACAGAAATTCATCTATTTAAGTACAAGCATACTATGTAACAGTTGCTCCCAACCTAATTTGAGGCAGATGCCCTCAGTCTGTCCCTCTCAAAACTCAGTTTACGGTTCCTCTCACTATTTCCAGCTGTAGGAGGCAAGAAGCAGTCTGAAGTCTTCAGTATTCCCTTTTTCCATAGAAATGTAGGTGAAAATCTCATTTACCTCTGGGAAACAGTCTATTTAGCCTACTTTTGCTCTGTATTAACTGCAGCTTGTGAGAAACTGTGCATTCTGTTACTTTACTTTTAATTTTAAATCTCTAATTTGTAGAGTTCTGAATCCAAATACGCCTGTCTCTGTAGTCCTGCTGTGAGGGTGGGAAACTGATTGCAGCTCAGATAAATTGGCTCAGTAGGAAATATTCCTCCCTTATCCTCCAAAACATGTTTAGTACCAGCACATTCTCAAAACTTAGATCACAGTCCACAGTATCGTGCGGAGAGAGTGGGGCATCTGAAATGATGTGACGCTTGAATGGCATGGGAAAACATTTGAGTTTTATAGCATGNATGGGTAGAAAAGGATCAGACTTGTTGAGAGAGAAGGAAAGTCGACATTTTTAACACTGAATTGAAAATAGGGTGAACCTGCCTACTTCAATTTGGTGCTGTGAGTGTCTTTTTGTGTAATTTTACTAGGATTCAGAAATACCAGTGTGACTACAAGGTCATGACTGAACTAGCAACTGGGGTGGACATTCAGAATACCTTCAGCTCTCATTAAAATTAATTGGAATTGAGAGTTCTCAACATCTGGCGTCATCGGGCCCATCCTTAGCACCTTTGTGAAAGGCCATTATAAATAACATTTTTTAATAGATGATATGAAGTTATATGAGACTGTATAATGTTGAGGATATGTCGTATTTAGTGCCTGAAAAGGGTATCGTTAGGCCTCTTTATATCATCAGTTACTTCATGTGTATGTTTACTTTTTTGCTTATCCCTTTTTAATATGCTTTGGCAATTATTGTATTAGCAGACAAATATTCATGCTGAGACTAAATCTAAAGAAAATATGACTTTATACTGAACCCCAGTAATGATTCCCCATGTGAGAAGAGAAGGTGTTAGAAGACTGAATTGTAAGAAAGTTGGAAAGTGTGACACGTTGGCTGTGTCGCTTAACTAAATGAATAAGCTGGCAGTTGAGGAAAGGATGTGCTTTTAACTGAGAAACAATTGGACAGAAAAGACAGCTGCTATGCCAAGCTGAATGTAAAGCCACTAGAGAAAATATTTCGTGGCGGTTTCTTTTGAAGTGAATTTCTAGATCTTTGGAAGGAGCTCATCGGGGCTAGGCTGAAAGTTCTCTTTAATTATTTGACTGCCAGAGGTTGAACTACAGCACACGTTTACCTCAGGAACAGACTGAGATTCAGGAATAGACTCAGAATAAAGTAGCCATGTGCTGTTTATGGTTATTTTGTATGGCATTGTTACCACAGAATACTGTTTCTCTCCCTCTTCCTTTGAGGCATAGCTTCTAGCAAATCCTGCCATTAGACTCAACAACGTTCTCGTTCACTACAGCTGGAATAAAGCATCGGCAGCTCTGTGTGGCTGCATCAAGTTAGGGGGTGGCAGAAAAACAGCATCTCAGCCTTAGCCTAACACAAGGATATCCAGAACACCTTCCTGATGCCTTCAATCTAAGAACGACAATACTTAAAAATCAGCTGTCCAAGTATCGTAAGAGTGTAGAGTGTGAGAGTTAAGCAAGAGGGGCAGTCAATGGAGAGAATTAGGTGTACCTGAAGAGAGAGTCAGTACAAAACAGCACAATTTGGGGAGGGATTCTTGATCCTCTTTTCAGCTGAGATGTGTGTTTGAGTTGCACAGTGAGTACTTCATCCAGCTGGGATCCAAACTGAGAATGTCTCTCCTGAGAGCAGGATACAGCTGTGTTCTTTGTTGAGTAATTGCTATTGACAAGCACAAAATGTAGGAGATGTAGTTTGAATTCTCTCCAGCCTAAACAGATTCATCCCCGGGCTTCCCATGTGCTGGATGAGTCCCCTGCTGTGTCCCAGAGAGTAACTGCACCGGTAGAGGGTCCTTCTTCGCCCTTGCTGCTCGGAGTGGGGTTTTGTATTGCCAGGAATGCAAGAAGGCAAACACACACGAGCAAGCCTGAGTTCTTAAACTAGTGGAAGAGGGGGAGCCTACTCATTTCTCTCTTTATCTAGTGATAGTTTCATGCAAAATTCCAAACTCGGCTAAAAGAAAAAAAAAAAAACAATCAGAAACAAATTTTTGTATCCTACAGTCTCAAAAGTGATACAATAGCAGGCCAGAATGTCCTCTCTGAAATGACAGAAGGAAGACTATACCGGGTGAATATTTATTCGTGAGAAGATGGGAAGCAGTTCCATGTGAATAAGGCAGCTAGACTTTGACCATTTCCTGCTTCATCTCACTGTTAGGCTGTGGTTCTTGCTGCAAAATGGATTAGAGCTGTTTTTAAAAACAGATTCTTGCTTGTGGAAAATCGGCTACTGGCAGCAGTGTCTAGCTCTACGGTAGAGTCCAAAGGCGATTGTCCTGATGGCTTCTAACTTCCTCTGGGGTCTGTAACGTGATTACATTGCTGTGGGGCTGGCTAGACTGCTCTTCCTCTGGGAGCAGTTTAACCTTTAATTTGGAGGAATTTGTGCTGTTACATATCTGTGTACAAAGGTAATATATCGTGGTTTGTGCTTTGGATGTGTGTTGTCTATTTCCACATACACTTTAAATTGAATCTGTGTTATGCAAAATCAACACACTGCCTTCAAAGACCACCTACCATCAGGCTCCTGACATCATGTTTTTCTTGAGAATCAGTGAGGTAAAATGTACAGATCATGCTTTCTAGCCCTCTCTATTCTTGTATCAAGCGGTTTGCTAATCAGACAGAGCAATAATAGTTGAAACACTGTTCTTTTTAATATAAAAATATTCACATTTTACATATGTTTTATCCATTCTTTTATTTTACGTGTACAGTTGGGACTTTCGTAATGTTCTCAATCCCCACTGGCCTTATTGACTTTGCAATGATTTAAAGATTTTTAGGATTTTAATTCTTCTAGTCCTTTCCCTCTCCACTCTTAACATTTCTACCTTTAGATTTTATTGGCCTCAGGAAAAATTAATAAGCAGTAGCTATTTTTAATAAATCTTTGTTTTATTTCCATTGCATTTATCCTCTGCAGCATGAAGAACTTTTTTAGGATAAATACTGTATTTTATAATTTGCTCTCCTGCAGCTATTGCTATTAATTGTCAAAATTGTCTAAGTATTAACGTGTCATGAAAATACAATTCTTAATCAACTGTTTTACAAATTACTTAGCAATGATGTCATCATAATCATAACAGAATACAGAGCTGTAGTGTGCTTTTAGTTGCATCTTCTGTCTGGCTTTGTATTGATTATACACACCAAAACTTTTTTAAAAACTTACTCCGTACAATTTTCAGATCTTTTATATTTTTCAAAGCTTTATCTTTGGAAAAGGAGTCAGATTTATTTAATATAGCCAAGTGATCTTTACATTTGAATTGATTTTTAAAAATTTCATTAATAATTTATCCTCATTCAAATGTATCATTTAAATTGATTAATGAGATGGAATGAATTTCCAGTTACAGTATCTGTTTCATAGTCATGGGAGATCCCTTTTCATAGGACAAAGAAAATCTAAACAGAGGAGTAAATGAAATTTTGAGATGTTTTACTTTATATATTCATAGGAAATTTTGAGATGTTTTACCTTATTTAGTTTACATATTTGTATGGAGCTTTTTGTCTTGTAGACTCAGTCTGTTAGTATTATTGCTACTACAATTATTACTAGAATAATACAGCCACGTAAGAGCTAAGAGACCTCTGGAGGTCATCTGGTCTGGCTTAAAGCAGCTCAAAGTTAGATTAGACTGCTCAGGCCATGTCCAGTCGAGTTGTCACTTCTCTGGGGGTGGAGATTCCACCGCCCATGTGGACAGCCTATTCCACTGTTTGACAACCCTAGCTGTGAAAAAATATTCTTAGCATTGTGGCAGCTGTATTGGGCTTAAATCAAGAGTCAAAACTATTTAGGGTTAGTATTGTATTTCAAAAACATAGAATGTGTTTTAAATTGTCCAAGTAGCTTATTGGCAGAAGAATGAACTAAGAAAATAATCTTCCGTACCAGAATACTGGACTGATGTCTTCTCTGCTGGAGCTTCTACCTTCTTAACAGTTAAACACTTGAATTCAGCAGCACTCCTCATGTCATTATGTGGCATATGTGAGCTGTTTACAGGACTTGATATTACTTAGATGTAAGATAGTAAACACTGCTATAAAAATTTCTTATTTGATAACACATTGTTCGGACTGGAGCTGATTAAAGCTGAGCTGTACCTGCTCCACAAACAGACTTACTCATACAGGGAACTACAATGATGTCAGAGAGTGTTTTGTGAGTCGAAGCATTTATATATGTTGTTGTTTGTATCATCTAGGAAATTTTCTGGCGCCTCAGAGAATGGATCTGATCCTGTTCTGTGCCATTCAGATTATTATTGATGGCAACGAGAAGTTTGCTATCGTTGACAAGCCCTAATAAAGCTGGAGGTTAAGAGTGTCTTTCTCTTGCAATATAAAGGACTACATGGATTGTATGTTTGATATAATTTACAGCAGTTTTCCCCTGTATGTTGTTATATCATAATCTCATAGTCAGTTGGAGTTTTTTTCTGAGTTGGAATTAAAATCTCCTCTGTGCAGCTAGACTGTTTCTTTGTACTGGTTCTTAAGGATGTAGGAAGCGGTGCATTGGGGTACTGGGAATTCTGAATCATTCAATGCTTTTTAAAATTGGAGCTGCTCATCATAGCTGCAGTTATTAGAATAAATATTTTTAGTCAATACCCTGATGTTAAACTTCATCAGGGAAAGGACTGCATTTTGGAATGGTGCTATTTCTACAGATAGAAGTTAAAAATTCAGTTCAGAGTTGGCTTTGTTTATCTTGTAGTTCAGATAGGGGTGGTTCACGCTTTATTTTAGGGGAATATTTTATTTTGTGGAGAGGTAAGAGAAGAAGGAAAGGAAAAACATTTCACTGTCATATTCAGAGGTTTGAGGCTTTTTTCTTTTTCTTTTCCT